>KK114117.1:147049-157401 GCA_000611955.2 Stegodyphus mimosarum | reverse complement strand
CCCTTCTCTATGGGTCTACGTTTAGTTGTATCACACATTCCATGGTAAAACCAGCATTCTGGTGTCCACTTTTCCTTGAGTACCTTAAGCAGATTTCTTTGGTGCCTCCTTTTCTTGATGCCCCAAGCAGGTGCTTATTTTGCTTAATAGTTAATCCAACTCTGGTCGTGTAGATCCCATGCAAGTGTCGATTCACGCACGTCGTATGTCTGTGTGGTGGTATGCCATTCTCGACTTTATGCAATGTCAATCGCGGGTTATAGCCAGATGATAAGAGTGGTTAACGACGCTGACTGCCGTACCGACGGCCTGGGTTCGAATGCCAGAGAAGTTATGGATGCTTGTAAATGTTCAGTATCTATGCGGCCAAGTGGCATTCAAAACACACGTCGAAGAAGAGGGATGGAAGATCGTCCAAACGGCCCCCGGGTGTTATTCTCTTCAAAACTGGAGAGGAAACTTAACAGTTAGTTCACACTACTTGAAGCGCTCTTCAGTGATCACACTGTGTTCTCACAGACGGAACACAGCATGAATCACCCATGCTAATAACTGCATACAGGGGTAGCTGGAGCTGAACAGTTAGTAACGCCCAAAGATGTCAACATACCTACGAGAATGCGCAGATGCCGACCTTGCTTCTACCTGTACCTGCCAATCGCCGGCCAGTGGCGACTCCGAGCTTACGTAAAATATACTTTAATCCTCCTGCATCAATAACAAACTTTCCTTTCTCGACCTGTCAACGGTACATGGGGGGTATTGTTGGTTATTTAGTATTATTAGAGCCTAAGCCGTGAGAGAAAAAAAGCGACTTTAAACGCACAAAAAATCAAAGTATAATTACAAAAAAGAAAAAAAAAGGAGTAGTCGAAGTACTACAAGCATTTGTTACAGACACTATTGTTCTTTCTATTATTTTTGCTGAAAAATACAAATTAAGATCGAAGTGAACTACCTAATGCTTGATAACAATTTTCTCTTCAACTAAAATATATAATGACAACATCGAAAATAAATGCTTTACTTGAACAAGTAATCTGTAGCCAGCCTAGTCTCCTTGAATTCGAATAATCTAGGTCTTATTGTGTTTTAACAATGCACTTTAAAATTTATTACAAAGCGAATTGGAAACATCGCCATTTGACAATTTCAACAAACCTGTTCTCGCTCTGTCTCGTTCCAAAAGTTCAGATAGCAGAAAATCTCCGAGTTGGTTTCACTCAATTCGAATAATCCAGATCTTTCTGTATTTTAAACGTGTCCTTTAAAACATTTTTTTTTTGTTCCAATGGCGGGCCCTCAGCCGACTTCGACTTGGCCACTACACTACTTCTGGTGGTCACTTTATTATGGAGGCACCTAATGGGTGGGCTACCTCTGCCTCCTAAAGAGACGAACAGTTACAGCCATGCATTCTCCGGGATTCGAACCCAGGCCCTTTGGTATCGTAGCGGCTCCCCTAACCACTATACCGTCTAGGCGGCCGTTTAAAGCGAATACAATTTCAGAAAGAATTATTCCCTCCATCCTTCCAAAAGTATGCACAGAGTTCAAAATATCTGTACTCCAGACAGGAGGAAAGGGAAAAAAAGTTTCAGGTCACGCGGAAATGCCGTTTAAGGAGAAGAGGGGGGTGAATAAAGAAGGGAGGGGCGAACGGGAGCAAAGCAAAGCTGTGATTTCCTGTGCGTTTTTGCCATCTAAATGTAAATGCGTTACTACAGAAAGCAGCAGACTTTTCTTCCGAATATTTTTTCCCTTTCTATCCCCATAGCATCTGTGCTTGACATGCAACGCATCTACATTCCGTTCCATAACCCAGGATTTCGCGCGGTTTTGGCCAAATTCCCGAAAACATCCCAAGGTAATAATATTTCCGGAAATAAGACATTTTCCACAAGCCAAGACGAATCACTAAAAGTTAGGCTTTTTAATAGCACGTAGAAAGAGTAACTTTTTTTTGTTTCGTTTTGTACCTGCGTATATCAACAGTTAGACCATACGAACCTATAGTATATACACTCACGTTTGTGAAAATTGCAACACCAAGAAGGAATCGTCATAACTGAATGCAATTTAATACACAGTTGAGTGGTAGTGGTACAAATAAATGATTAAATGTTCAAAGCAAACAAACAAGAACAAGAGATCAGAATCAGTATTTTGTGTGGCCACCACGCGCCGCAATAAGTGCTGCTACACGACGTGGCATGGAGTCAAACAAAGTTTGAATGTCTGACTGAGGAAGAGCATTCCATATCGTTTGTACGCGTACCCAAAGTTCGTCTGCAGACGCAACAGGACGAGGATCACGAGCAAGACGCCGACCAATGACATCCCACACATGTTCAATTGGCGACATATCCGGGGAACACGCAGGCCAAGGAAGAAGCTGTACCTGCTGCGCTGCAAAGAAGGATTTAACAATCCGAGCAGTATGAGGGCGGGCATTGTCCTGTTGAAATACAGCGCCTGGCAAGCTTTGAAGGAAGGGAACAGCTTCGGGCTGTAGAACTTCACGGATATACCGGTTGCTGTTCAGATTGCCCACAATTCGTAGCAATTGAGATCGTCTATGATATGCTATGGCGCCCCAGACCATAACTCCGGGTGTTCGTCCACTGTGGCGTTCGATAATGCACTCCGGAAGGTGGCGTTCACCGGCATAGCGTCTGACACGAATGCGGCCATCATGGTACCACAAATTAAAGCGGGATTCGTCAGAAAACACGACATGCTGCCAATCAGCACGCCAGTCTCTATGCTGATTGGCCCATTGTAGCCGCAGGCGGCGATGGTCGTGCGTTAGGGGGATCCTGTATAAAGGAGTCCGTGCGCGCAGTCCACACTGCAGCAGACGTCTACGAATTGATGAAGCACACAATGAAACACCTGTAGCTATTGACCACAGTGCTGCCAATTGTCTAGAGGAAGCTGTACGGTCCGTCCGCGCCATGCGGACCAGGTGTCTATCATCGCGAGCTGACGTCACATTTCGGGGTCCACTCCCGGATTTCCGAGTTGTCCGACACTCGTCCGTCCACTGCTTCCAAACGCGCATCACTGTGCTGCTGTTACGCTGCACACGAGAGGCTACTGCACGATACGACAATCCAGCTTCACGAAGGCCGATGATTCTCCCTCGTTCAAACTCTGTAAGTTGTTCAAATCTCGCTCTCTTTCGTCGACGAGGCATAAGTACAGATTGAGTTAACGTTTACCACTAGCAGATAACCACCGATGACCATACACGCCTCGCTACAGCCGTCTATTTATTCGGATCCGTCAGCCGTTCAGAGGGCGCTGCTCAGCATACGCATGCGCTATGGATTTGCAATTCTAATCATCTGCATATCATGCGCTACTTTGCATTTCCTGAAAATTTCAGCTCACTCGCGTAAGTCCTTCATGGTGTTACAATTTTCACAAACGTGAGTGTATATAATGATTTCAGAAAATAGTTCATAGAACTACTTACAGATAACAGGCAAAGTATTAATGCAATTTGCAACCACGTACGCAAGTAAATATACATCCAATTCTGTTTTTACCCTCTTCCAAAAAAATATACATTTTTTTTTTTTTTTTTTTTTTTTAATATCTGGAAGTGTTCAGATTGTAACGATCACCGAAAAGATCTCTTTTTAAAGTTATAATAATCTTTGAGAAATTTACACTGGTTACCATGAATTAAGGAAAAATCACAAAAATCCAAGATTACTGAAAAAGTTACTTGTAGAATTTTATGAAACTTACCCACAATATACAACACACAGTAAGGTATCAAATAACATAAAAAGAAATTATCAGACAATTATGGTAGTATAAAAATTAGCATATGTACAAAATGAACAAATCGAAGGTGTCAGTTTGCTATAGGCAAAGTACCTTCAATATGGAATATGATCGCCTTTAGAAGCAACACAGCACATACAGCGATGTGTGATGCTTTTAATTATGCGGTCTATCAGTTCCATAGGAAGCGAAAGCCATTGCGCTTGCAAAGCAGTTGCAAGCGCGGCAGTTGCAAGCGCGGCAAGGGTCTGAGGGGGCGGATTGAGAGCAGCTCTAGAGTCTCCCTAAAGCATCCCAAATGTGCTCGATAGGATTCAAGTCCGGGGATCGAGCTGGCCACTCCATGCGCATAATTGTTTCCTGTTAACATAATCATCTACGATGCGAGCCCTGTGTGGTCCTGCGTTGTCGTCCTGTAACAGGAAAGCATCACAAAAGTTTTTTCCTGTTGAGCTCATGTTTATGGATCTCCAGAAACTTCTTCATATCTTCACTGATAACTATGAAGCCCATGGTTTTGCTTAGAGACACAATATCAAAAATAACAAAAAAGTCATAATTGTCAAAGTGATCAATGTGTCTACCTGCATCAAAGTCTGGCCATGATTTTCTCCAAGCCAAATTCACGGTCCTGCAAGTCACTCGCTGCAAACTGACAGTTAAGCAATGAAATGACAGTTAAGCAATGAAAAATATTACAATGATGTTTTCAAAAGTTCCCGATTCATAACAATGTGGCCGAGATTACCACAAAATATCTTTGAAAATCATAGACGCTGTTCGTCATCCAAAGCGTTTCTGTTCAGATAATTTTTTAATGAACCGAACATGTCGTGATTAGAGATTCCACTCTAATTCAAGAACGCAAACAAATTAAATGGCTTACATATTCTTATTGACTATATTTACGTGATTTCCTACAGGTATCATGTGTATACGAGCCAGTTTTTCTTAGAAAGCCCTCCATGAAGGCATCACTCCTGTTAGGCAGATAAGCCTTCGAGTGCTTTACCATAATCAAATAAGCCAAACCAATACTATATTTAGTTCGCTGTCACTTTCTCACAGAAGACACATTTGTTTGCATCTGATTGAGATCAAGTCAATTTCATTTACTGAATATTTTGGCTGCCGTATTAATTATTCTCCAATGATGAGATGTTTCCTGAAATACGACGTTTAGTTATTCAGGTACACTGCGAAGCTAAAATTTGATTCGGGCGAGAGCTACCTAATTAAGGGAAAGAATGTCTTCGTGAAGTGCCTTCGAAAAGAAGCTCACTCGTATTCACATTACACACTGGGAAAACTCCAAAACCGTCATATAAATTTTAGCTTACTGGAATATAAATACGGCCCGAAATATTAGTGTTTAAGCAGACTTATCTGTTCGACAACTACTGGGTTTGTTTCATTTAATCTAAACGAAATATGTAAGTATTAATAATCCGAATTTCTTTTAAACATTCCTAAAACCGTAAACTTTTTATTTTTATTTCCTTACAATTTTGTTTTTTAAATTGTAATTTAGTTTCTTAAAATTGATAATTTGAATTCCCATTTCTGTTCTGAAATTACAGAATACACTAACAAACTTACTATAATATTTTATATTTTTCCATAATTTTAGTTACTACGCACAAATTAATAAAATGACGTTTTTTTCCTGAATACCATGAAGCTAGCGCATTTTCAATAGAATATATTACACAACCACGGAGCGATGTCAGTACTTCAATGAAAATTAAACATTAGAACAACTTACATCAATAAAGGAAAATGAGAACACCACGCATAAACGAATGCGGTCTGACCACTTCCTAAATTAACGTCAATTAATTTACGAGTTTTTATCTCCTCTTTTAAAACCATTTTAATAAAATGGTCTTAATAAATGACTTTAATGGCGCAGTAACAAACACAAAATAATTTTAAATAAACCACCAGAGCTGACATCAAGGATACAGCTTGTTTAATAACATTAGAAATAGGGAAATAATACGATAAATAAAACAAATTAAAAAGAACTTAATACACGTAAACACGAATACTCACTTAATTTGATAATTTACACAAAATATTAACTCTATCTCTAGATATATACTCGGCGCATTTCAAACAGACTATAAAACTTAAAAACTAAATGTCATGCCTGATCGTACACCGTTTTCAAATAAAGAATTAAAAAAAAAAAACTGAAAGGGGTCAGATTTTAATCGCCCTAAAGAGCTCTTTTAAAGTTTAATATGGTTTATTAACAGAGATTATTCATAGATATAGTCCACATGGAATAGCGAACCATTTTACATTATATTAGATAAATATGCATACAGACTAACATGAGAACATTATACATCTTCTGTATATTTAAAAAGTGAAAAAAAATATGTAATTCTATAGAAATTTAATGTTTTTAATTACAGAGGATGTTTATACAGTAACCTTAACGATATAACCTTATGATTCCACAAGCTGCTGCCAGGAATTTTTATTCCAAAACATTTACTTTTTTTTTACTTCTCCATCACAGGTCCACCAACAGCCGAGTGGTTTAAAAGCCGCTGAAAACCCGTATTTATAACGTCTCCTTGCTCTAAAGAACACTTGGTTACCCACCCTCAAAGAAGGGATGCAGAACTCTTCTTCCCGCCTCGGCCAGAAGAGGGGAGCGGACTGCCCCCCTGGTCGCAGGTGGGAGTAAAGTGAGATTGGTATGTGGAAGACAAGAGAGCGGACGCTGCTTAGCGCGCTCTACTGTAGCGAAAATGTTTTATTTCTTCTAAAATGTAATCTGTACATAGTTGTATAGTAAATATTTAACCTAGAAAAGGTGTTATTTGAAGAAGATATGACTGTGGTATATATTGGTTCAGGGTTCGAGTCCCGGCTAACAGGCTGGCTGCATGGGCGTTTTCTTGGTTTTCCCCAAGTGGACACCAGCCAGTTACCCTTAAAAAGACCTCCATGGCCCATCCCTTCCTTCCCGTTGGTGGGGCACGTAGTAATAATTTTTTTTTAAAAATTCTATAAAAATCGTTCCAAAAATGTGTAAACACTCTCTGTAGATATACCATGAATTAAATTATTTAAATCAAACGAATTAAAAAGTAACCAAAAAAATCTGAATAGTTTCCGATTTTAAGGATCGTCCAAAAGGATCTGTTAAAAGTTTTCTACGCTGTCGTTGACCTAGCAGTCTTCCGGTCTAGTTCTTGCCCTCCATCCCGTTAAATCCATTTCTTTTTGCCTATTTAGCTTTATTATTAAGCATAATTTTCTTTGCATTACGAAGCGTACAATTCAGCAAAAAATTACAAAAAATTTCAAAAGTAACATAACAGCATATGTTTAGTATTCCCGATGCATTGTTAAGTATTGGTATACATTTTTCTACTTTTTTCAGTCTTTTCTCTGTTCATATCAATGCCCATTTTTCTCAGTAAGACAACTTGCAAAACTATTTTGGTCTTTTTTTTTCATTTTATTATTAACGTTCTGTGTGTCAAATTTATTAATTAAATATCACAGTCTTCTCACTTACGCCACAAGATTCAATTCAACAGCAAAATCACAAAACGTTTAAAAATAGCATATCTTTACAATTTCCGAAAAGTCTCGCACGCTGAAGATAAAAAATGTTTTATTCCGCACAGTGTTGCCACTGCTCGCTTTCAAATTGTTGAGTTTGTTAATCAAAAAATAAATAAAGTTTTACAAATATGAAATATAAAATTCGAAATTCAAACTTCGGTCTTCCAGGTGCACATGTTCAGAAAGAGGGAAGTTCCACAGTTATTCAAAATTTGATGGCTCTAGGTACCGCCGCTTTTTCACAATGCGAGGAACATACACACATACATGCATGCAAATTCTTCGTCATTTAACTCCTTTAAGAATAATATTGGGCGATAGTATTTATGGCAGCTAGCTGAAAAGTAATACAGCCGTTTATAACGGACGACGCAAAACCTCCGTTTCGAGACTAATTGCCCATTCGAGCTAACGCCCTTTTTGGGCTAAAAATAATTCTTAATAGCTGCATCTATTACTTTTAAATAGTTTAGTTTGTTTATTAAAACCAGACAGATTAAATTCGAAAGAATATATCTTACTGTTTTTCCGAATGGAAATAGACTGGAATGAAAGTAGAGAGAATGCAAACTCCTCTCTCGAGACTAATAGCCCTTTTGGGTTAATATGATAGTCTTTACACTGCAGCAATCCCTCAACACACTTACAGTGGAAGTGGTTGCCTTATGGAACAGGACTATCGGTGACTTTTAAATACGTCATTTAATTTATTTTGTCAGATATACTTGGTCACTTTGAGATGCGATCGTCGCGAGATTTCTCAATCATTTCGCTTTGCTTTTCAATGAATAATATTGATCAAATTTCCCATCAGACGAAATCTTTACAAATGAAATATTTTTTGGGGGGAGGGAACTGGGAGTAAAAAAGACAAATATAAAAGATTGCAATTTATACGTTGCTAGAAAATTCCATTGTTATCACTAGTAATACTAGTTGTTTTTAACGTTACCTTTAAATTCAGCAGAAATGTCTTTACAGGAAAAAATTTCAGAATCCCTTAGTTTAGCAAACAAAATAAATATAAATAAAAAAGAATAATAAATAAGCTTTGTTAAAGAGGAAACTGTCACACACACAACATGAAATACACGGAAAACTACCACTATTTACTAGTTGAATGCTCAAAAGTCCTTAGCCATTCTATTCAACCGACATTTCGGAGCCTCCCGTACCTTTATTTCAATCACACATTCGTTGCAGTTTTTTTGGTTTTTTTCGCAGTGACGAAAATTAGCAATTGGTTATTTCTCACGACTGGGCCCACATTCTGTCTTCCACAGAGTCTAAGTACTGATTTATCTTTCATCGTACGCTTTTCTTTATATTTATAACCCTCTGAATAGCATGGGCGTTCGTAAAGGGGAGGAGTGGTGTCTTCCTGAAATCGAGAAAAATATGTATTTTTGATTGATGCATATATAGTACAGGTGGTTTTTTTATTGACGGAATACTGTATTCTTTCATGTATTTGTGATCCCTAAATTAAATAAAATTTACTGATATAATTATTTGTCTTCAGTGTTTGCAATGTCCTCAGGAAAATGTTCTGCGGTCACCTATAACCCAAAGGCATAAAGCTGCGATATCGTGCTGCTTTAAACTTTTCATGAAAAATCAAGAAAGAGCTGTGGGTGGAATGACTGAAAGAAGATGCTGCCAAATTACGCTACGATGATTTGAAAAGACCTACCTTCCCTTGAATGAGTATCATATGTGGATTTAAAACATTCTATAAGAACTTATAATATGGCTGGTAGTGCGATATAGTAACATATTCATGACAATACATTAACACTCAGTACAATACGACTTTCGTCAATTCCGCCCCCAATTTTGATGGATGGAGAACGGGTCCCCCCCTGTTGTAAGAACAGTCATTCTTCTCAGTGAATACTTCCTGGAGAAAACAACCTCTAAAAATGACCACTATTCCTGGTACTGGGATAAACATCGACAATGAATATCATTTGTCTAAGACGATCACCTCCATCGAAAACTAGGATATCCAAAATTATCATGGTTGTTTTACACAAAGTTCAATTTAAATGCTGAAGTGCACTGTTGCTAAACTTAGCTTTATTATGCAGTGAACTAACTTTCTTGTTGCGATAACCTCCTTAATAGGGCGATCCCCCCCCCAAACTTCTTTTTTCTCCATCTGTCTTTTTTTTCCTTTCATTCCCCTATCCTACCAACCTCAAAACTCGCGGTGTTACGCTAGGTCGCTAAAGACCAGGATTGCACAAACGATGCTCAAGAGGAAGGAAAATGATCTTTAAAATCTCGTCAGTTGTTCCAATCCATCACAGCAGTCCAGTTTATTACTCTCTGTGCTCAAGAAGGAAAGCTTGAAACAAGATAGTATATTGCTGAGACTCGCACAATTATCTATTATACAATTCTTTACATACTTTCAAAATGTTCAGCAAAAACACCTTAAAAAATTACACTGAAATTTCTCACGGGATAACCTAAGGTCGACTGTCCAGATTTCATTATACGCTGTGGCTTCAAAACAAAACCATGAATATGAACCTTATATGAAATCATTACACAACTCGTCGCAAAAGTGAAAACATTTTTCGGATTTCTTTAGGTACACGAAAATAGTTATTAATATAACCCTTTCATAAAAGCGAACGAGGGTAGAGAGTGAACTATCTCAAAGTGGGGAATATCTGACATTAGATATAAATTCGCCCTTTTTCTTATACACATGACACAGTTTTTGTTGCAAAATTCTTTTATTCATCCACTAAACCCACATTAAACTGACCCCTTTCCCTAATGCTTCAGCATATGGGTGAAAAAAAGTCAAAGCATTTGCAAAAAGGATGATCAATTTTGCCGAGATGCGTCGGTCTGTTTCATGATTTCATGAAATCTTACTGCAGTTTCTCGTTCCTATAAAATACCAACAAAACAAACAAACAATAGTCGAACTATTTTGAAGTAAATAA
>KK114117.1:109422-143968 GCA_000611955.2 Stegodyphus mimosarum | reverse complement strand
ACTAAGGAGGATCCACATAGTAGCGTCCACATCGACACACAATTAACACTATCAGCATACGATTTAAAAAAAAAAAAAAATTCTAATTCTGAAACTGTCAGTTCAGTTTCACAGTGTAATAATGAATACGAGGGTAAATGAACATTTGTGAGTAAGAATTCTCAAGGCATTCGATCGACATTACATAGGGTCGACACTAGTATATAATCAAAATTTTCATAGTATCAGTAAGGTTTCTCATTAGCAAATCGGAAGGTAAGAATTTGATTAAATTACCATTTTAAGGTACCCCCATAGAAACAAAACCAGTTTTGGGATTGCGGTTTCAATCCTGTACCGGTAGCCAGAATGTCAATCCTTCGTAGTGTCGACCCTATGTCGCATTCCCGAAGAATCTGCATCTATCGACCTTCCCATGTTATGGTACGCACACAACTGCACATATCCTTGTTTAGGATCAGCTGCATAATTTACTGCCACTCAGCTGGTATACTGGTTAGTGACACTTGACTGCCGTACCGATGGGGCAAGGTTCGAATCAGGGAGAAAGCATGGATGTTTGTAAGGTGTAACATAGTGTTTCGAATTTTTTTTTTTTTTTTTCCATGCACCTTTTTCACCACCAGAATCATCCTTTTCCTCTTTATCAAAACTCGAAATATATATACATATACATTTATTTAGATTTAGACCATTTTCTAATATGTTTCATAAATTAAACAACAAAGAGTATAGAAAATGGTGGTTAGTACCAAAACTTGAATAAACGCATTTTTTTATATTCACAAACTAAAACTAAATACTCGACAGCTAACTAAAAGGCTGATGTATTCCCTCTAGTTAAGAACCCTTCGGTAATGTCTACTCGGCAATACTTTTGTATTGCCTGAACACACAGTCTAACAAGCAATAAAAACAAGATCTCAAAGTTTGAAGCAACATGTGATATGTATGTTAAATTACACGACTCTTGTTTTAAAAACATTTGATAAAATTGTATATTGTACGACAGAGAGTGAAAATGGAGAACACTTAATTTAGATAGGTTGCTCAGATGTGGCGAGATTCCTCGCTGACTTCCTTTGCTACTTTTTTCCTATCACTTCGTTTCTGCAGAATAGTTTGCGATATTCTCATCGGTGATTCTCCTCCCTCATCCAAAAATACCTGATAGGTCGAGTGCAAACATATCCCCCTTTCGCGCCGAAGTTAAAAAGCAAAGAAGAAACAATTTCCTTTATTCCATGGAAAGCTCCCGTAGTCCCGGGAGGACGAAGAAAAATCAACAAATAAATGCACTAGTCTTGTCCCGATGGCGGAGACACAAACAAAAACTTGCAGAAAGTAAGTTGTTTTAAAATAATAAGAAATCGGAATGGATCGTTTTGGATATAACGCGAAAGCTTCTCGAAACTAAGGGAAATACATTCTCTTTTTATTGTTTCCGAAATAAATGGCAGTCATTAAATTTTAATTTAGAATGCGATAAAACAATGGAAATATTTTCCTTCTCAAGAAATTACAGTACACATTTCTATTGATTCCATTCTAACATTTGAAATCTAACATATAATTATCTTTATTATTAAATAATGAAAAACAAGCAAGTATGTATGTTTTTCGTACTGTGGGAATATGGCGGCACCTAGATACACCAGATTTTCAACATAAACAATCCTCCAGCCGAAACTCGATTTTTTTTTTTTGTATCAGTTTGATGAAATTTTGATTAATAAAGTCAGCGACTTAAAAGCAATGTGCCGCGTTACACGGCAAAGCGTTAGGATATTTGTCTTTCATAGTTAATCAACAAACTCAGCGATTTAAAAGGAATGTTACGATCGTCCGAAATAAAATATTTTTATATTCCATACACCAGTGTGTTACTATTTGACGAAGCACAAGATATTTAATTTTTCTTTCAAATTTAATGTCTGTTATTGATTGACAAATATTTAAGAACAATAAAGTACAATAAATTCTTCACTTATTATTAATTACAAGCTGGACACGTTAAATTACACTAGCTGGACTCATTAAAATCAATGCAAAGTTTTTTTTTTTTTTAATAACCATTTTAGACGGCTGACAGCCTAAATACCATTTTGTAAAATTATCATAAACATTCAGTACATTAAATGATTAGTATACCATCACATACCAATATATGTACCAAAACAGGCACCATTTTATATTCATTTTGAACATTCTTTTAAATATGTTGTTTAAAAATTGTATTACCAAAAATCATGTAACTGTACCACTAGTGGTACATGTACCATTATCTGAGAAACGCTTCCTTACAGAGCACAACTATTAAATATGTTCAATACTCTCATTTAATTATACTGTCAAAAATACTGGTCGCCATGAGCTGTGTTTAATCGTAGCTAGTTACTAGCATTCGTCGGCTGCAACATATGTTCTCCGTGGAAAGGACTATTAAAATATTTAATTATAGAGGGTGTCCACATTTTCTGAACAATTTCGGGGCCATTTAATTAATGTTTAAAATGCAAAGCTTTTTTTTTTTAATGTCCGATCTGACAGCCTTTTTCTGTACTATTCAGAAAGCATCCTGATTTCCAAGGGCTTTTTGTAAAATTTCTAATGGTATTCATTTCTATTCTTCTTCCACTGCTTTCCATAGTCCATCAATTTTGGTGGGTTCGCGCTTAGAAAAAGCTCTTTTCAAGAGACCAAAGGCACAATAGTCCCATAACTGTAACGTCAGGGGACGTCGCAGGAATACACCGAAAGCATATATATGCAATATCTGTATCAGTCTTCATCTTTTTAAGGAATGCAATGGTACTTTTCGAAGTATGACTTGTCGATTTGTCTTGATGAAGTTTCGTTCTCTGAAAGACCCACTGGGGTACAGAAATTGAATTTCTCCTTAAATATCGGATTTAAAACTTTGTATTGATTACGTTGAGTTGATTTTAAATTTTTTTTTTCCACTCTTCTTACTTTTAACTTTCCATAGTAACAGAATTCTGCGACAATCATAAACCCTTTATGGAACTTTTTTGCATTGATAGAATTAGGTTTGCACATTTTTTCTCTTCATTTTCGATAATAAATAGACTTTTTTTTTTTCGGTCATTTAGGTAAACTCACGCTTCATCAAGGGTCAGAATATATTTCCATTTATCTCTAACTAAATAGACTTTGCGTCGGCGAATTTTCTCTTGCTATCAACGATTTAACTTAGAAACAATGAAACAGTATACGATTTTTTCGGTCACCCGTTTGGAGTCTTCTTTCCGTGTGGAAGTAAGGAGTGACTGTTTTACCCTTTCCGATTAATGCTGCCTATTTTACATTAAGAAATGTTAATACTATGCATTTCACAACATTTTTGAATTATGAAATAGGAATATTTCTCTTCAGAAAACGCAAAAACATATCCTTCATCACACAGCTTGTTTACTAGCAACATTTTGAAAGAAGAATAAATTTAAAAGAGAAGATGATACTTCCTGTTTCAAATAATAATGTTGCGAAAAATACGGCGGTTGCGCCTGTATGTAAGCTTTCCGGCATAGCACTAGGGTTGCCATAAAATAGTGTATGGTAGGGTTGCCAGATTGGCGACTTTATCGCCCATTTGGCGACCAAATTGGCGATATCCCATGGTCCAATCGGGAAGCTTCTAGAATAACTTCCTGTCGAGATATTTCTCGAAACGTGTGGAACTTAAAGAAAAGTTATATAAACCCTTGCGTTTCTGAGAGCAGGAGATTGTGAAGATTGTGAAGCAATTGCGAGTAGTGTCTGATTAGTTAGTTGTGAAGTGTGTGATTAAGTCTGATTAAGTGTGATTAGTTGTGAGAATCGCTGCTTACTGTGAGTGCTAAGCTACACGAGAGTTTTGTGAACGGAAAGCGATCGAGATAGTGCTTTGCCGTGAAGCTACATTTACAGTATAGCTTGACAGTGTATTGGTGATTGTTCCACGGCGTTTATTATAAGTTTAGTGTTGCCGTGAAGCTACCTTTACAGTTACAGCCTGAAGCTGTGTTGCTGATTGTTTCAGCGTATTTATTGTAGATTTTCGACGCTTGTAAAGGTAATTTTGGAACTGTGCTGTAAATAGTGATTCTTGTAAATAAATTGTGCTTTTTATTGTTCTGCATCGTGTTTTCATCGGATACTCTCAAATCCACGAACCCGTAAAACGCAACAATAAGTTTTTGACACACATTTTATTCGAGAACATTTGCTTCTTTTCAATTCTTTACTGAAAGCGTTCATGGAAAGTAAAACAAAAGTATTTTCTACTGTAATGAATAGCAACAGCTTCTTATTTTTCAATTCATGGTCTTCTGCGGTCAGGAATTCACTATGTAGTGAAAATAATAACACCTGCTTTAAGTATTTAATGTTGAACCAGAAATGTTCAAAAGTAAATCACTCTATACACGATAAAGAAATCACAGCAAATCATCAAACAAACTATACTACAATCATCTCACTTAAATTAACTTTTGATATTCCCGCAAAAAGAGATTTACTGTGCAATAATCTGTAACAATTGATGCCCATATTTCGGGCCAACCAAAGGTGCATGCACCTTTGGTTATGGGTATGAATCAAATGATTTAACGTTGAATGGTTCCCTCTTTGGCATTGCCCTCACATCAGAGTAACTGGCAGTATTCTCCTAAAACACCCCCACCTTCACACCGGCAAAAGAAATCAGTGAAAGTGAGATCTATCATTTACTAGTTCTGGATAGTGCCATCAAGATGACGGCAGCTCAATTCTACCATATAATTATTCTCGTATTCAAGTCTCGTATTGTGTAAAACAAGCTATAAGGAATATAACAGAAACAGCACCCGCTATATGCTTCTCTTGCTTAATTGTGGTGGTGATATGTCAACAATGGGGACAAACTTATGGCCATGTTCAGATATCAAGACAAGACTTTTTGTGAATCAAAAATAGAGATTACTATCAGCGTTATTTTATATCTGACTATAGTAGTTGATGACTATACACAAATGTGAAACACAACTGTTTTAACTGATAGATGCTAAACAGGTTCGATTCAACTGCTTTTTTTAAAGTGTTTAAAAAAGTACAATGACAGCCATCGATAGGACCAAATCAGTACATTCTTCTGGTAATGCTGTATTACTATTTAATATAATAATCTGGTAATGTAATAAATCTTCTAATATTGTAATGAAGTACGTAGGTATATTTTTTTTGTATGTATTTATTTATTTATTTCTGTATTGCTGTTTTAAGTGTGGTTTATTACGGTAACGTTATCAGTTTCTTTCGTTTTGATCATGGATCACATGTGGTATGTCACCAGAGCGTCGAAGGTCATCTGCTGCAAGAATTCCAAAATTCTCTTAATCGAAAATGCATGATTATAAAACCCAAGAAGAAATACGAATCTATGAAACAGATGCAAAACGACTCGCATTCTTACAATCACGTTTCACTAAATTCAGTAGTGGCATGACCCTCTCAAAAAAATGTTACAATACCATACCTGACAACTTTGAAAAATGAAAAATTAGGAGTTTCTGGAAAATGTTAGCACTGCGCGTCGAAGGTATTTTAAGTCTCTTAAATTCACTTTATACTATATTATTCACGTTACTATATAACGTGACTCTGATGTAAAATATATTAACATTTAATTATATATTCTAAGTTTTATTTTGTACTTTCTATACACTTTTATACCGAGAAAATTCTGAATATTGAAGAAAAGTTTTTATTTGTCAAAGTACTTTTAAATACGGTGAAAATAAAATTAATACTTAACATACATACTATCATACGGATAAACTCAATAAGGTACCACTGATAGATATACAGAAAATTAAATACTAATCTAATTAAATAAACGTTCCTTGAATCATCGATAGAAGTTCTACAAATATAGTTCAAAGTAATTAAGTTCTCAAAGTAATTAATATCAAATTATATCTGATAATAAGAATTACGCTGAAAATCATTAGCGTGGGAGACGTAATTTAAAAAATTTAAGTTCCATTTATTGCTGGGAAATATTTTCCTTAATGAAGGCAAAAAATTAAAATCAAATTCAGTGATCTACCGGAAGAATGGAAGATGTGATGAAAAACTGGTACCCCCCCCCCACGGTAAATTCAAGAGAGCTGGCGACTGTGCAATTCTGTAGAAACAAAAATACAGAAATTTCTTTTTTGTCATGTACTGCAGTTGGGTTATACCGGTTTCATTGAGCAAAACTTAAATTACCTAAATTGATTAACAAAGCTTAATTTCTAAAATTAAAAGTACCGAAGCACAATGTAATTTATTTAATTTTGCTTACCATACCATCATAAACATCAGATATCAGTAAACAAAAATTAATAAATAAAATAATAGAGAAACTAATAAAAACCCAGCACCCGAAATCTAAAAATAAATAAATAAATTATTAAATAATAAAGAAAGGCAATCTGAAAGGATTCGAATTTTAACGTCGCGCTGCAGACTCTTCTAAGGTTTCTTATGCTGTGCCTGACAACGAAGTGGATCTGAAGATCGACGATTACAAAAAAAAAAGAAACTGATGCGGACACCATATGACTTCCTTGCATAGCCTATTAAATTATACACATTTTTTGCTGCATTTCATTTAAACTTATTTCCTCGAATTTCATTAGAGATATACTTCTCATTCAGTTAATTCAGTTCTCACTTCGCAGCAAGGCAAAAATACATAAGAAGTCAAAACTTCTTCATGATACATAAATACGTACGTGCGTACAAACGTCACGGGAAAAAAATCTCTTCTGAATCCATTTTAAATCCATTTTGGGGGAAAAAAAAAAAAAAAAAACTTTTACTCTTCTGTCCGTACGTACAGATGTCATGCAAAAACATCGTTCAAATGGATCAGAGTGGGCAAAATAGATATTATCGCTGAAATATATTTTTTTGCGAATACTTCCTTTACTTCATACAAGGAAATAAAAAGGATAAATAATTTTAAAGCTAATTTCTGCTATTTAAGATAATAAATCCTATAGCAGTGTTCATTCCATGTGTGGTTCAAATGGGGCTAAGGATGAATGTAAGTTGCTGTTTGTTTGAACTTCCGGACTTCGGAAGCGCATTAAAATGTAGATATGAATAATTTAAAAGAATATGATCATTCCAATTGATATAATACCCACCAAACTTGCGGCCAGCACAATGGCGTAACGTAAACAAAAACTGTTCAAAAAATCATTCATTATTTTAAATTAGAATATTAGCTGTAAAAAAAATCCGCAATTTCAACAGTTCTTCCTGCCATGTTTTTAGACAGAATTTGACCCGGGGTTGGATTTTAAAGATTAATAATCAAGAAGATTTCAAAAACCGCGCCCTATCATAAAGGTCTGCGCGTCTTTATTTAGGTCAGTTTCTTTCTAGCTTTAAAAAAAGCGACATTAAGGGTGGGCATTCTTATGCCACGACTCCCCTTCGTAAGTCAAGTTTTCATTTACTTTGCTAATTAAAATAGGAAACTAAAACCCCACATGCACAGCGATCCCCCGCACATCATGCCCGAATCATAAAGTTTTTTTTTTTTTTTTCATAAATTTTTTTTTTTTTTTTTTTTCTTAAATTAATTTACCTAAGGATTCAAGCAGCCTTACAGGGGGTTTTATATTTTCGAAAAGCTTCGAAAAAGTTGTCGGCACTTTCCTGTCGGGGCACCACTAAGCCTAGAAAGTGTAAAATATTATTAATTACAAAGTATAAGTAATGTACTATCTTAAGAAATTCAGTCCAATAATTTCAAATCGTGAGCGTTCAGAAAAGCAAATTATTTGGGAGTAATAATAAATTACAATACTGCATGGAATGATCACACTTCACATGGGAATTTCCTGAATACCTGTGACACAGCACAAAAAATAAGACTTACAAAGCAAGATATGGGAAATGGTTGATTCTCCTTTCCGTATAAAAAATACAAGCAGTCACAGAGATATCACAAATAAATATACACATAATTATAAAATACACATCGAAATGTGTCGAAAACTTCTACAGACGTGCAAATTCAATTACGAACTCTACGTAGAACAAGGAACTGCAATTATAAATGCTTTGATGAAGATAAGCCCTTTCACATTCCTTAACATCTCATGCCGTTACAGTCGCTCTTCTTTCTACGATAGACAGATTACAGATTTTACTTTTAGGAACACCTGTGAATCGTTCGAGATACTACTTCGGAGGGGATGTCAAAGATGCAGATGCACAGGTGTCCATCAAGATCCAAGCTTTGCCAACACTCTTTGCGCTCAATAAACGAAACCGCCTGAAATTTCACTGAAGATCACTACGTTTTATTCTCAGTTCCCATTAATTCCACAAAAAGATTTGACACATGACATTACCTTCACACAGAAGCCAAACCCATACCTCCTCCCAACCCTTCCTAGTACTGATGAAAAGAATGCTCTTTTGAACGCTGAATTGATGGTCTGGTGGCTGAAGTCACAAACCTGCTTTTATGTCCACACTGACCGTGCCTCCCATGGTGGTAAAGAAAGAAGTCCCATTCTACATCCATTATTCCTTCACACCTGTTCGGAGGCGTAAACCTTTATGCTACAAGAAATGCAGAACAAGTCGGTGGCCAGATTGATTCTTGGAAACACATATGAACTGTTTCGAAAGGCCTACACTAAAGGCGCCGACATCGACCCGAAGCACTCCATTATGCATTCCGGAAAATAAAAAATACGACAAACCAGAAATCTGATGATTCAAAAACTCAGAAACTTCAGCAAAAGCTATTAATTAATATACATTACACTAAGCGCAGTTTTTCTTGTTGCTCACTATAACGCACAATTAACACGCATTTATGCAACAGGAAAAATTATACCATTCATCGGTCAGTATAAACTTGAGGAAAGGACTATATGTTGCACTAGAAAATAAAATCATCAAAGGAAAAGGAAAATTCAACTGCTGCTTTTTTTTTAACAAACTCCCACCCCACCACCACACACAAACAATTTCTTTACAAAAAAAATTTTCATCTTATGTAATTTGCCGCACTTCATTTACTTAATAAAAATTTTGGCAGATTTCGATTCTTTTCTTAGCTTACTTTTCTTTGCTTACTGAAAACCAGCACGAACGCCTATAAAGTTAATGTATATCTTCTTCTCCTGGCATGAATGCAACGGTTCTAATTTGAGGCTCAACAACCAAATGACCGTGATTTATCTATTGAATAATTATTTTACACTTATTTGTCCGCGCACCGGTAAGTCGCCTCGGGCCAGATATGAGGAGAGAATAGTTCAGGCTCCTGAAAAGATTAGCCAGCAGTGAGACCTAACTGAGATCATTCTCGCCGTTAACTATTTATTCTAAATGAGAATTGAGTTAAGATTTTCATATCTGCATTACCCAATCCGATGAATTCTTTTTAAACTCAGCCTTTGGGAGGACAGGACATCATTCTGTTCTCTTTCGCGCTCAGTTTGGAGATTGTTTTCGCTTATCTGTTCTGACTGAGAAGGGAATAAAGTTTCACGCATCTTCATTATTCATATCATTAACTTAAATTCATTCCTAACAGCACATCTCAACCTCCTCTCCGTCCGATGAAATCTCCCGACGAAAAATTTCGCTCAGCGTTTAAAAAAAAAATAAAAAAGTCCAACTAATTTAAGGACTGAAATAATATTTCACCAAATCGCGCATACTGAATTCACGTTAAACGATGCATAACATGCGGCCGACTTACTACTTTCGACTACTTTAAAAATTCTCAACCATTTTTGTCCTGTGCTGTGTTTTATTAACTTGTTTTATTAATTAAACAACAAAATGTATACAAAAACAACTATGAATATACTATACATATATCGATAAACAACAAAATTTAAATAATTTTTTTTAATAAACTAAAACTAAATACTGAACTGCTAAATAAAAAGTTGACCGCATCCCCCTGACCTCTGGCATACTTACCGGAGTGTAGAATCTTTCCCATATTATTCCCGAAAACAATAAAAATACATAAGTAAATCAAGTATCAGTTGCTTAGGAAAAAGAACAAGCGGTCCGGATCTATCAAGGCCGAATACCTGGAACTATCTCTGCACGTAATTTACATTATTTACAACAATTAAGTTTAAAATGGATATTCATTGCTTTCGAGGGGGAAGGAAATCGGCAAAGGCAAGAAGAAAGCTCTTATTCCAACTTCATTCTTCTATTCAACATCAGCCGGTTTTTTAATCAAGATGATGGGATGATTAATTTGGTTCAAGCGTATTTCATTGCAAGTTAATTACTTCAGACTGAATGAACGTTAAGAGCACGAGGTCATTATCGGAGAACCGCGAAGAGCAGGATTCGTGGACTCCAGACAGGCAGGTGCCTTTGACATCTATTACCAAGAGACCGAAAACGAAAACGGGAATCTATTTTACCTGAAATCGAAAACGGGAGTCTATTTTAGGCGTTTTATAAACAGCAGCAGAACTTTGTTTATCCGAATTAATTAAAGAGAAGTCATTTCGGATAACACTAATTTTCCGATATTCCATGCTTGGACTTGCTTTCATCAAGAGGAAGGTTATGAAGTTGCGTCATGACGTATTCTAAGGCAAGCGAACTGCCGGTTAACCAAAATTTACAATTATCCTAACAGCATTTTATATACGATTCCTTATAAATATTGATGTAAGAAAATAATGGAGAAAACAGTTGAGGAAAATCCAAATTCCCACTGTTAAAAAAAATATATGTGGAATGGCTGCAAATTATAAAAATATTCAGTTAAGACAAATTCAAACAAATTTGTCAAATTCTTAACCAATCGATAGAAGTAATTTTCGATGAAGATATAAAAAAACAAATCAGGATATCAGTACAAGATACAATAACTGCAATCGGAGCGAAGCGAAATTTCTGGGGGGAATGCATGCGAATATTTTACAATCGCAATAAAAAAAATTAATAAATCATTAATTAAATAAGAGTTCAAGATTCCATCTAAAAAATTTAATATGACTGATTTTCCGAAATCGAATTTACTCGCATATTTCTCCCCCTAGTACCTTCAGGATATGATTTAGAAATTTCTGATGTGCGATAACAATGTAAATGAATGCACAAATAAACGATATTGAAAGTGTTAAGTCCTTTAACGTACATAATATAACAACATTAATGTGTCTTTATGTGTATTTTTTAATATCCTATGTTTATCTCGCAAGCCATTTCTTCAAAAATAGCATTATATCGCGCTAATTTTACCTTTCCGATTTTTAAGCATTAAATTGTACGAAAAATGGGAAAACACGCGAATTATTACGATATATATTTGCTTATGTAAGATGTAACTAATTATTTTACACATTATTAATTAAGGGAAATGAAAATGAAATTTCAAAATATGAATATTTAATTACAAAATTATAAATTGTTTCATAACTTATGTATTTAAACCAGGGCTTAAACTGAAGCAGAACTTAGCTTTAGCTGTTGTGTCCATATTACATAGAACAATGGTTGCCAGAGCCTACTCAAAGAGAGGCTGGACTTCTTTTTTCCACCCCTCTCCCCTTCCACCAAACCACACGAGGACTTTCGGCTCGCCGCACATTTTAAAGTGCCCCCATGCTGCAAGTACACTATACATTTGAAAGCATCCATGTCTTCTCCGGGATTCGAACCCGGGCCCTTTAGTACCGCAGTAGGCTTCCCTAACCACTAAACCGCCTGGACGACACTTCAGCAGTTCTCATTTTGGGGATGAACCTCGCTCCAGCCTCAGCGTCAAATAAGATGTACTCCAGTACTTTAATTTACTTATTTAACAACTTGTGGTTAATTTTACTGATTTATCTCTTTGTAGTTTTATTTCATTTTAATTAGTTATAGTTTTATTTGCATTTATCTTTTCCGATGGCCTTCACTAGGCGCCATTCCTAATTTTAGAAAATAAGCCCTTGGAAAATAAGCCTTTGGAGGGATGCATTGCTGGAGGACTTTCTAATGAATGCTAATTCGCATTCACGTTATAATTAGGGGAAACATGAAAGCAGCCTATTTGCCTGTGCTCGAAACATGGTCGACCTATTATCAGTATTGAACAATCGTAACTCCTCGGCCTAGTCTTCTTTAATATTTAAATTACCATGATGTAGAAAAAGTATAACATATTTGCATGAAAAAAAAATTATTTCTTTCTTTTATCCTTCAAATATAGCGCTCGCAGAGGTATAAAATACAAAATGTTGCAACACGGATGATAACGTATCTTCACGTTTTCAAAAAAACATACCAAGGAACCACTATGCTCTGCAAAGAATAAACAAACTTTAGACCTTACGCAACTAATTCGAGAAAGCAATTTTCAAAATAAGCCTGTCACCTTAGCAACGAAAGACACAGTTTTTTAAAAACAGCTAGATAATCATAACCTGTCGCAAAAGAAGAATTCTGCGATTATCAGCACGCATAGGATTACTATCCACTAATGCATTAAAAAAACAGCTACAGAAGTTATATAGATTTTTTAAAAGCTGAAAATGATCTCGGAATCAAATGCAGAAAGTATTTTTGACACCTTTTATGCTTTTTTTTTTTTTTTGGACACTTTGTTATTTTCATTTCACTCTGGAAAGGGAAGATGAAAATTTTGATAAACACACTAGATTATTCAAACAGCCCATTGCTTAGTAAGGTAAAACGAACTCAACTAAGAACATTAATTGTTATAAACAAATTTTGCCTCAGTACTTCCCTGGGAATGCTGAAATTGTTTTGTTTTGTTCTAGCTTATGACAAATCTGATCATTTTTGCCTTAGATGGGAACATCTGTATGTACAACCCATGTTTAAGAACAAGAATACTCGATAATCAGCATTGGCGAAGCATATGACCCCGTTGAAATCGATTAAAAAATACGGTTTTAATTGATGCATGTAAAATATGCATAATACATTATTTTATGCGATGATGTATTTTATGATCTATTTGTAATCCCACAAATAAAAGTTTACTGAAGTCATTTTACTTAATTTGTCTTCAGCTCCGATCCCAAAAATTTCTGCAGATGCCCACGTCCAGCACACTAAGAAAAATTAATTACACTAATTAGAAAACCCATTATATATACATATTACGCTGGCCTGTATAACACATAACAGTTGCAACGAAGGAATAAAAGGTATACAGCGCTGGTACCAAAACATTGCAGAGAAAATTTTTCTTTTCAACCGAGCGCATCGTGGCTCAGGGGGTAAAATGTCGGATTCGGAAACCGAAGGTCTCGACTTCAAAACCAATTAAAGGAAAGTCGGCTAAAAATTTAAATTTCTTTAAATTTCCTTTCAGCTATTTTTTCTTTTTGTCCTATTTATTGGAGAACGTTCTTCATTTTCTAGAACCTTTGAAGTCTGGAATGCTTCAGTTCATTTATCAAATGTATACAGGTGATTACTTACTCAGTTCCAACAATAAAATCTTGAGTACTTTCTTCATTTGTCTTAATACGCACACTTCATCATTGCAACAGTTTAGTTAATGCGGCGAGTAAATCAATTACTACGGAAGAAATACGCCTACGTATTAGATGACTTCGCTCTAGGCCTGACCTCTTACAGGATTCGATTGAGGAAGATAGTTGATGTGAAGGTAGCACAGCAGATGCTCCCTGCAGGAGCTAGCTCAGCTCCGAGTAACATCGCACTTCCCTGTATATGCCCGAGAACACCCAACAAGTGGCTCAAGGACTTTGATAGAATCACCGCCTATAACCACTGGGATAATCAAAATGTGTTTGGAGAACCGTCATTTTTTACCTCACCGGAACTGCTTGACAGTAAGTAGTTCGATAACAATGAAGACACTTTCATTAGTTGGGCTGTTTTCAGAAATGCTCTGAAAAACACATTTTGCCATGACGCTACTATAACGCGCTAAGAAAGACTGCTACTCACAAGTGCGCAGCGAATTCATGAGATGTCTGAAGCTTGCACTCAAGACATATTCTCTGTGCTGACAAAACTAACCCTTCCATGCTTGAAGATGAGAAAGTGGTCCATCTCATGAAGGGCATTGCCGAGAAGTTGTACCAGGTCCTGCAGTCTCGGGAGTATGATACCGTCGATGCCTTCAGAAACGCTGCAATCACATAGACAGCCTTCGACGAAGATATATCACCCGGCCACGACTTCAGAAGCTACCTAATGTCTCCACAGTATCTGCCGATGCAGATGTTGATGACAATGCGTGCCATCGTCAGAGAAGAGTTTCAGAAGGTCGTGCCGCAAGTTTAGTGCTACAGCTTCGGTTCGTTCAGGACGATGAACATATTCCACCGAATGACATCGCATCTGTGGTAAGGAGGAAGTTACGGACGCTCTAGTACCACTCACCTGTGCAGGCAGAAGCGAAACCGCTCCCCGACGTTCTCTTCCATTTAAGCCCGTCCACAGGAGTACGCTCGCGACGTAGTCGACACTATTTTTTTTTTTCCCGCCGGCATAAATTCGCATTACGCAGAGGACGTAAACCTGAGTTCGCTCGTGTTCACCTTTTCCGCCCGCGACGTGAAAGAACAGCCAACAGCTGACTGAGTTCTTATCACGTGTCATAAACGGAAAAAAACTTCTTTTTTACACTATTTAATATGACGTCAGAAATACATAAAAATGAGTTTTTTAAAGAGATTGTAACTGTCCACAGGAATAAAATCATCAGCATTGTTTACAGCATCCTCAATTCTCTCAAACCATATAGATTGGTATAAATTTCAAATTCTCAATAAAGGGAAAAATCTGTATATTTATAAATCAATGATCCAACCAGTACATCCATATGCTTCACCTGTATGTAAACCGTAAGTATTAAGAACCTCAATTAATTAATGTTTCTACGAAATCAAATCATCTGTCTTACAAAATTATCCTTAATTATTACAAATGTTCTTTATTTCATGTGCAACAAGAAGCTCTATTAAGTATGCTAACATTAAATATACCAAAAACTAACTTCAGCAATATAACGACTTTTAAAATAAAGCAGTCGACTGTGAAAGAGTATTCGATAAAATACAGTTACGAAATTTTCGAGGATAGTTACAACTTGGGCCATACGGCACTCATTTATTGAATATTAATTAAATTACCTTAGCAGTGACTCTACGCGTTCCATTATTTTTCTTGAGAGTTGTTATCACAGATCGCTGAGTGGTTTAACGCACTGGATTGCAATGGGAAGGGTTGCGAGTTGGAACCTCATCCGTAACCACTGTAAATCAATCTTTTCTCATTTTGAAACGTATTTCTTATAACTGAACATGAATCATTTTATTCTTATTTTATCTATCATTATTATTGTTTTCATTTCTTAATTATTATTATTGTTGTTTTCAATTTAGGTTAAAAATGTGCATTCTAAATAGAAACCATTAACCCGTCATGTAATGATATACCTGCACTCTTGTATACATTATCTCTTTATTTTTACCTTATTGCATATATTATTCTGTACATAATTTTACATAAACTGCCCAAAATTTGAACCTTACACTAAATTCAAAAATAAATAAAAATAAGAAATAACAAAAATCTGAAAGCTTTCGGATTTTACATTATGCCCAAACGGTCGTTTTTCTTTTCATCTTTAGAAATTTTATTGGACGTACTTTTTTCTACTAATTTATTTGTGTAATAATAATATCTAGAGAATAATAAAATTATAGAACGTTTTATTTATTACAGATTACTTTACACGTACTCTCATATCACGCATAAACGATCAAATTAAGGGGGGGAAGAACTATTAAAAATATAAAGTTGACTTTATTATATGGTGGATGATTTTCAAGTGATTTAATTCTCTTTATATACTGTATTCTAAAACAATTTTAGAAGTCTTAATTTGCATAAAAACTCATTTGTGCGTAAAATAACTGTTTAATCTTACTATACGAGTTGTTAAATTGCTTAATAAACAAAATTTCACTACTAAACGAATCGAGTGTGATATTCTTCTGACGAGGAAATTTGCAGCCTTCCATGAGCGTCACATGATTTTTTCCTTTTCAATAATTTTATTGTGTCATTTTCGTTGCTAGAGTAGTCGTGTAGACGCACCTTTAGACCGCAACCAAGACGTGAAGCCATTCAAAGTAGGAGAGACTTACGGAAGACTGACGATAATGTGCTCTTCTGCTACCAATGCGGACGCTCAGGATCACGTGCTGAGGTACTGTAGGGAGAGACGCACTCGACGAGATATAGACACTGACTTCCTATACGGCTTCGACGACGACCATGCACAGCCGACTTCTTCCCGAATACGAAGCAGTTCACCTTATCCGCAGCGCTCTCTCAACTGCCGACAGTAACCAGTACGCCGCTCCACATGCTGATCATATGAGGAAAACTAACTCAAGCGGCCTGTACAAGTGAAGTCGTAGCTGAAGAAAATCCTCCGACGTGCACTACAACTAACTTAAAGAATAAATACCATCTTTATCACCGTGAACGGACAGTACGTAATCCGTCACATCCCAAGAATTATCAGACATTTGAATGCTCTTATGTTTACTGAGAATGAACCTATACTAAAAACTGCCTGTAAAACCTGCAGCTGCCTCGGAACATTGCGTATTAAAGTTGACTTGAATGGGACTAAAAGGGCGTTTGAATTTCTTACGTTTCTGTGCCACCGACGCCGTTATCGATTACGGAAATCAAAAACTTCCAGAAATACTTTCAGACAATGAAGATTTAAATAAATCAGAGTTCACCTTGTTTGCCACAACAGATTGCTTAATTGAAGCAAACTCTATAAGGCAAATATGTGCTTCGAAGAAGCGGGAAGCAGATGGAGCTACGACTGTGGGCAATAGATTTCTGATGTGCGAAAGAGGGCTATCAATACCAGCTTCCACTGTCACCATTCAGGATGGCTGTGGTAAAGTACAGGTAACAAATAATTCTCCACGAACCCAACTGATACCGAAAGAGATGAAGATTCCGAGGGTCTACAAAAAGAATTAAATGATATTTTCGATTTTAATTCGAGGAAATTCCTACGCAATGCGGAGAAACGCAAAGTCGATACAGGTGACAACGCGCTAATCAAGCAACGGCCATACCGTGTATTAGCCGCTGAGAGACGCATGACTATACAGGAAGTACGACGAATGGTAAAAAAGAAGCCATGATACAACAGTCGGATATTCCATGGTAATCTCCATCGTGCTTGTGAAAAAAATGGTCAATGGCGTTTATGTGTCAATTAAAGATTGAACAAAGTAATCAAAACGGACATTTTCCGTTACCTCGTATCAACAATGCTTTGGACTACCAGGCTGGAGCAAAATTTTTCTCTATGATGAATCTAAAATCAGGTTATTGGCAAATAGAGGTTGATGATAAAGACGGAGAAAAGACAGCCTTCATGACGACAGAAGGTCTCTATGAATTTAAAGTCATGCCGTTTGGATTACGTAGGTCCCCAACGATATTTGAAGGCATGATGGGCCCAGTACTAAGAGGCCTCAGGCAAAATATTTGTCGTCGCCAACTAAACGACAGAACTGTGTACGCACCTAATTTTCAAAACACCAAAAATTCTCGAGGAAAGTTCTGAAATGTATCTCAAGAATAAGACTGATGCTAAATTCCAAGAAATGTTCATTCAGCAAAAAGAAGTTGACGGCACTCAGACAGCTAACCAGTCAACATGGGATATATCGCAATTCACAAAAGAAAGAGGCTGTAATAAAGTTCTCTGTTCCAGGAAATATTGCGGATGTCTAAAGTTTTCTGGACCTACCGACGAATTATCAGAAATTTCGCTGATAACCCATGCATAACTTGTTGAAGAAAGACGCAAAGTTTTCTTGGAACACGTTACCGAGGGATTCTTTTGCAAAGCTCAAAAAGTTACTAACCAGTGGCCCTGTTTTGCGACATTTTATTCCAGACGGAGAAACGAGGATACATTCGGACGCGGCATATGTGCAGTACTGGTTCATAAGCATGACGGCAAAGAAAGACCAATATCCTATGCACCTAGCTCTCTTATTGCAGCTGAAAGGAAACATTCTACAACCGAAAAGGAATGTTGTCATTTGGGCGATCCGTAAATTTAAGCCTTATCTCTATAATAAATAAACCTTTGACGGTAGTCATGCATGAATCCTTCTTTGTGTTAGCTGGCCAAGTTCAAGGATCTATATGGAAGACCTTGTACGATGAGCTCTCAGGTTGCAGGAGTATGACATCAATACCGTCTACAACAGCGCTCGCCAACACTCCGATGCGGATTCGCTATCAAGAAAGCACCTTGTCGAAACAATGACTGCAACCCTTTCCTCGCAGCCATCGCAGATTACGGAAAAACAAACAAAATGATAAACAACTGAAGTCCATCATTAGAACTAGAGGTTTGATGCGTACCAAAATTATCAAATAAGAAATGACATACCGTACAAAAAAAAAGGTATGATCCTATGGAACAACTTCGTAACGATGTTTTTCATGATGCTCCAACCGCCGGTCATCTCGGATTTGCCAAAACATACGACCGAATAAGGAGAATTAGTTCGGAATTTCTGTAAATTGTTTTTGTTATTCTAAGTAGCAGCTCACTTTGATAGCGAAAAAAATAAAAGCAGTAACATTAGCCATGCGGTAACTATTCTTGCTGTTTTTAAATTGCAATTCAGTTTCAGTACCAGTAGTTAAAAGTTGTAAAGATGCAGATCTGATTAACTTTTATTCGTATTTGTCAAAAAAATAAGTACGCTCAGTTGCGAATTTTTGCACTAACAACTAACTTTTGCGCTTTAGTTGGGATTTTTTTCTTCACAGTTTAAAATTAATAGGAAAAGAATCTTCTAGCAATTTTTCTCCAATGCAGACATTATACAAATAAATCTTGGATTTACCTACAAATTTCTAATTATTCACATATTAAATATATGTATTTTAATTTATATGTAGAAGAAATTAATAAGAGAAAGACCAGGTAGTTATTATTTATTCTCAGGTTTTGTCCCACTTGGAGAGTTTTCTCTAAAAACGTAGAAAGTTTTCTTCTTAATGTTTTTGAATTAAAGTAAATTACTTAATGGTTAGTTGAACATATTAAAATTATTTGAAATAAATTTCAGTTTTGATATTAAGTTATCAATGTGACTGAATTAACAAAGTGTAACCAACGAAAATGTTTAGAAGATAACAAACTTTAAATTTCAAATAAAAAGTAAATATAAATTCGAATTTTTTTCTTTGCATTATTTTCGTTGTTTATGTGTGTTTTGATATATATTCAGTAAGCAATATTTTAAGTTTAATTAAAATATTTTTTGTTTTGTTGATAAAATATTTTTATTTTCCTAAAAAAAAATTTGGCTCGTCAGCTGTTTTCAGATCGTGCACTTGGCCCACATGCAATTTGAGTTCGAGACCACTGGTATAATCCACTTAATATGCAACAGAAGCTAGCTGTTTGATGCTTAGAGATTTCACTCGAACCACGCAACTTCTTATGTAAAATAATAACTGATAATGATAAACTATAAAATAATTATAAAGCATTCTTTTATATTATACTGATGAAGAAATTGGAAATGTAAATAAGTAAGCATTAATTAAATAATTAACTAAATTTTACTTGGCTAAAGAGAAAATATGATAACAGAGTTTGGAAAATCGAGAATGCTATTGTACAATATTGCTTTGAATTTATTCAGCTGATAGCATTTTCTTTAAAATAGTTACAGCTCGCAAAAATGTTTAAATAATAAAGTCAAACGAATGCTTTGAGAGTCATTCTAATACAACTGGTTCAGAGGCAAAGGCACATAAAGGAGTTATACAAGGTGTAACTACAAAGAGCCCATATGCCATCAAATTAATAATTAATTTTTAGACAGAAAATATATTTTGCATCTTAAAATGACAGACCCCCAAACATTAGATGGTAAGCGATCCATTTCATACAGCCACCAGTGTTGAACAGGGGTAGTTTTATCATTTTTTTCTTTACTTAACGTTTGATAAAAAAAAAAAAATGTAGCTATTTAATTTTCAAGTCTTCAGACAGGGCATGCTTATAAAAAATTATTAGTGATTTTTTGCTTAATTTATTGTAAAATTTTAAAAAACTGCAGTAAAGCAGAGTGTAAAATTTAACTTTACTAAATTCTTTTTTAACTGTGAACTTTGCTCACTCCGAATATTTGTGCTCTGAATATTTGACTTATAGAAAACACTTTACATTTTATTAATAATTTTAAAAACTAAAGAGTAATATAAAAAAAATTTGAAATATATTTCACTTAAAGTTCATTTTTTAAATTATCTTTCACTAATGGAGGGGACTGTTGTGAAGGAGATATAGTATCCTTTTAGTGTAATACAACCAAATATAATTAATTCAGAATGTTAAAATTCACACTTTTAAATGTTACTCTTCAATCTAAGAGCTTAGTTATATAAAATGGCAGAACATTCTGAAAAATTATAGGTGAATTTCTATCATCAAATTTAGTTCAAACAATATTTTAATCTTATGAATTATAAATACAACTGCTGTCTTCCAAAAAAAACAAATACTGATCCAGATGCCTTACATATAGTCCGAAATATAAATTAAATACTTTTTTTCAATCCTTGCTACTTTTTGCAACAAATAAACTCTATTTCGAACAGTCTCAAGTTAAATTTTTCTATTGAGATTGTTCCACTACAAAAGGCATTTTGATGCAAATTCAAGATTCATTTACTCTTTTCAATTTTAACTGCAAACATACTGAATTTAATAATTGCTATTTTCTGTTTTTGCTATGATAAAAAAAAATGAATTATCAAAATCTTTAACTTACTTAATAATCTTACTTTTAAGTTCTTAGTTAAGACACAGATTTCTGTATGTTTTGCATTGTTTTCTAGTAGTTTTCAGTGCAGATTATGATCGATTCAGAATAAAAACAATTTCGTCACTACGCCTTTGCTCCCTCTCAAAACTCAGCTCTGTTATTAATAACAATAAGATTTAGAATTCTGGAATTCAATATTCACTCCAATTCTATTCTGATGCCATAAACAGGATCTTTTCCATAGTATGTTTTAAAAAAAAAAAGACTATAATAGCCTGACAGCATAAACTATTACATTTAGCTGTTTTAATACTTAAGGATTTAGAAATGTATGCACATATGTATGTGTGCATGTACACACACATATATACATACATGCATTTCTGAATCTGGTCCCAACAACAGAAAAGTATCCAAATCTGCTTCAGATAGATAATATTTCCCAGTGTGAAATTACTTTTGAATTAACTTGAAAGACCTCCACTCTAAAAACGGTCTTTACCAATAGTCAGAATTTTGTTTTTAAATCACCTAGAATCAGTTTATTACATATAAAAACTACATTGTCATTCCAAGAAAAAAACTGCAGAATATTTTGTAACATCCGAAAAAATACCATAACAAATATACGGTAATTCACTATCATAAACAACTGCAGTAAGAATCATTATTCATTTCAACACTGAAAAATATTTTCTCATCTGCTGAAAACTACAGTATGCTTCTGATTACTTCATTTAAAAAAAGAAAAGAAAAAGGGGAAAAAAAAGAAAGAAAGAAAGAAAAATCTAAAAGCTTTCAGATTTTATATTACGTCCAAAAGGTGCATTTTTTTAATGCTTTGTGTGTTACTTTTTTATTACATATCATGTCCTTTGCATGTTTTTATTTATTACATACCATGTTCCTTCCACATAAAATTCAATTCAACAGCAATATCATAAAATATTTAAAAACAGCATATCTTCAGAATTTTTGATACACAGTCTCGTGAGCTGGTGATAAAAACGGTTTTTTTTTTTTCATAGTGTTGCCATTGCTCACTTTGAAATCGTTGAGTTTGTTAATAAAAAATTCATTTAAAGTTTTAGAAAATTTTAAATGGATAAAATAAATTTTAAAAAAAAAATCAGACTTCCAAGTGTTCATGTTCCGTCAGGACATTATTCAAAATTTGATGGCTCCGTTATTTTTTCACAATTCCTTATTTAGTTTTTTTAAATATAATACATGGTGATAATATTTGGTGACAACACTTTGAAAAGTGAATCAATGCAGAAAGTGAAATGACACAAAATGATATTTTAAGACCCTTTGGGTCTAATGCCCCTCTGGGCTAAAAAAGGCAGTCTCTTCTTTCTCAAATGCTAAATGAAACTAAATATGTTTAATAGATTGTGTTCACTTAAAGGCACCTGTATATGCAATTGCAAATACGTGAGGATGCACACATGATCGCTTAGTAAAATGCATGCATTTAAATTTATGTAAAATCAGAGGTAATATTCAAAATAAATTGAACTCTTTCAAACAACTACTTTCCGAAGATAATCGATTTTGAAAATAATCAGTACTTTTCAGAACATGAATAAACCTTGATACTGAGAATTAAAATACTAGCCTATAAGACTTCATATCAGACACAAAATATATAATGAGACTTTCCCCTTCAAATGAGATGAAGTATGTATTAAGGTAACTATTAAAATGTCTAATCCCAACAGCAAACTCGGGTGTTTTATGTACTGAATGCATGAAGGAATTTCATTTTTGGTTCGTAACAAAATTATGTTTTACAGGAAAACTAAAACTAATTAATACTTTGTCTGGCATAATGTTTTGGATATATTCATAAACAGTTGTTTCTAAACAATATTTATTAGCTAGACTTACAAAAGTACTTATTTCATTACCTATTTTCAAAATCTTCCATTACTTAGGGTGACTTAGGTCATTAAAGAAATAAAATGTATTTTAAATAACAATGCAATCAATACATACCCAATATTAACAAATTTCATGACTAAATAAAGCTCATGCCATTTAGAGGGTTAGTCATTAATTAAGCAAAGTGCAATTTATCACAAGCTTGATTTTTCTTATGAAACAACTCTTTTCACATGAGTCATCACATTTTGAACCTGTTCCATTTCTTCCATTTCCTGTTTATTTAAAAAATTACAAATTACAATTCTACGTATCTAGGTACTCCCCCCTTTTTTTAATTTCATGAATTTTACAATAACTAAGATTTTTGCAAAACAAAGAGGGATATCATTAATTTAGAAACAAGATTAAAAGTCCCTGAAGATGCTACTGGTGGTCTGCATTTAGAAAATAATACATAATTTTTCTTTGGTGTTTTTCTTTTGGGAAGAGTTAAAAACCACTATTATAATGTAACTAAATTTCATTAATGGTGTTAATAAACCAATATATCACACTTTTATCACAGTATTATTTTATTTAAACAGTCTTCAAAAGATTTGATTAAGCAAAATATATAATTACAATCACCATTATGTATATCGATAATTACAATCACTGATAATCATCTTCTCGAAGATAAACACAAAAAAAAAAACTGCCTGAAATGAGTGATCATCTAAGAGTTCACTGTATCTAATAGACTTCTACATAACTCAGTGTAATTTGCAAAATGAATAACATTTTACTCTGAGATTTGATTATTTTGACAATTTATTGATTAAATATAATAAAATTTGATATTTTCTCCTTATTTGCATACACCCTCAAGTCACAAAAAAAGTATTGATGAAGCAATGCACCACGTTACCAAAAAGTACTTATGTGGCAGGACATGAGTATGCATATGAGATCCTCCCAGATGGCTTTCCACTTCTCTGGACATTTTTGCCAGCGCAACTACAGATTATGATCCCTCTTCGAGAGATTTCAGCTTTTAACACAGTAGACTGAATATGCAATTTTCATTGTCTACAGCAAAATTTCTGACTTAGCTTTTTGCAAGCATACTGCAAAATGCAGCTTACTTAAAGGTATCATGTGCCTCTTTCCTTCCATATCATTGTAGGATTTTTGTTCCAAAGGTTGTGCACAAGGCAGAATTTGTATAATTTTCTGATTTTTTGATAGCAAAAACTGATCACTGTGTACATGAGAAGCACAAAATCATAAAAAATGAACTATGCATGTCTAGCATAAAAAAAGCAAAACATAATAAATAGGTAGCACTGAATGCATTGCTGAAATAGACATATTAAAAAAAATAGGTTTCTACCCAAATGGTTTCGCAACTTTTCCGTGGAGGAACAGATAATTACAAAATATCCAAAATTCTAATTTTTAACTGCTCAACATTTTAAATTTTTAATAGGATGTTTTAATCACATATCTTAAAATGCTAATTCTTTATTATTATTATTCATACAGAAAGTAGTGCAGATTTTTGTATCATTAATTATTAATATGTAGTGTGTATATAACATTAAAAACTAATAACATTATCTATAATAGTTTGATGTAAAGCAAAGTATAAGAAAGAAAAGAGATGTGGGTGTTTTTTATCTAAAGTAAAAAGCATGCTGCTATGATCTTATGCATGCATCACTGTTTGCAATCGAGTAAAATACTTCAGTTCCCTCTTATCTGGAAGTCAAGGGGAGGGAAAACAGTTTGCAATATGCAAACAAGAATTTTAGTATGTTTATGCTATTTTAAAAGTTCATGAGATCTTAGTAAAAATTCAGATTATGTTTATTTATCCTGAAAGTAATAAACACATTAATCTCTATGAGTAAATAGTTTCAAAGGAATATTAGTTCATGATTTATTTTCTAAGTTTCAAAAAATGATACAAACAAATAATCTAATTTAATTCTGGTTTAGCAGTACTAATTACTAGTGGAAATATTGATGAAGATTAGTTTAAACACAATTCTAATAAAACAGCAACATATTTTAATTTAGCATTTTAAAAATAAAAGAAGAAATAGCTTGGAAATGCAATCAGCATAAAGATCTCCCTTTAACAAATGTGAAATTCATAAAAATTTAATAAGGGCTCTTATTGAGTATTTTATAACACCCATCATTCAACTATATATTGTTAAGGATTATGTTAGTATGTATTTAACCAAAACTGTATCAATGATGCACTTTTTAGTTCTATCAACTTTAAACACTGTTGAAAATTTTTTACCACTCCAGCATCTGTTATTCAACTTATAACTCTTGAACAAACACAGTTACATGTTTATATGGTATTTCAAAATTAAATACAAGACAGTGACTCGAAACATACTTGAAATACAAAAAAACAGTCTCTAGATATGAAAACATTTTAGTTCAGAATCATTACTTTATGCAGCATAATGTCTAAAATATAAAATGCCATTCAATATTTATAATGCATAACCACCAAACATAGAATATGAAAAACTAGTAGGTTCAGGTGTCAAAAGCTGAGAATTAAAGGAAAGTTAGTACTCTTCTGTTATCGGGACCGGATTCAAAAATGCATGTATATATGGATGTATGCATTCTTGTATGCATGTTTCTGTATACATACATACACATGTACATTTACACATACATTTCTGAACCCGCTCCTGATAACAGAAGAGTACCAGAAAATTTTAGCATAATGGGGCATTATCATTCTGTAACTTGACTTTCGATTTATAGCGCATGATTCAGATTGTTTAATTATTCATAATATGATTCCAACATAATGTATTAATATTTAATTAGATATTCTAAATTTTATGTTCTTTGGCTAATTTCATCTGATTTTCTTACACTTTTATACTAAGATAAGAAGTACACCATGTTCTCGGTTATCTCAGTGCAAATTTTCCAGTTTGTGTGTTATTCATGCATGGCATTGTCCACACACACACACTCAATGCTATATAAAAAAGAAGCATGCACAAGTCAAAGCATAATCTAAAAGCCTCTAATTGCTCTAAATTGCATCTTTAGGTTTAGTTTCAATACCTCATACATTCTGCATATGCACAGTCGAAGGCATCATTTTGGTTGATGACTAGGACTATTTTCATGCATACCTTTCCTCTTATTCTTTTAAAAGCTGATTTAAAATTTTAGAGATAAGACATGAAGAAAGGACACAATGGGGATGCAGATTTCATTTCAAATGTCTCAACAACAAATGAGGCAAAACGTAATACTGAAAATGCGAGGCATGTTTTTAAAGTACGTACCATTTGGAAATAAAAAAGAAACAAGTAGAATTTTTTTACCAATTTTATTTTCATATGAAAGCCTGTACCTATTTTTCTACATTATTTCCACATATATTAAGCCCTTATCATATAGTTGTACCAGCTTTGAATCCTCTCTTCATAAAAGTCTTCCACCTGACTTGACACCCAACTAAACATAATCATTTTGATCTCATTATCATAATTGTGGTAAAGAACACTCAGATGCTTTTCCAACTGCAGGAATAGGTGGTAGCTATTGGACACTAGATGGAAACTAAATGGTTGGTGATCAAGTTGTTTCTACAGAAATGGCATGATGAGATCTATAATTTGTTTAGATGTGAGTGGATGGACATTATCATGAAGCAAAACAATCTCCTACTCAACATGCCACACATTTTGTTTTCGACTGCACAAGGCAGTTCTTTAAGGTCTAACAATATGTTGCAGAATTTATTGTATCACCACGAGGAAAAAAATCCACAAGTAACGCACCCTTCCTGTCGCAAAACATAGTACACAAGATTTTTCTGGACTGAAACTGTTTGCTTGAACTTCATTGTCTTGGATGATGGTGAATGATGCCATTCCATGGATTGCTGCTTCAGTCCTAGAGTAGCATAAACCATCCATGTTTCATCACCTGTGACAATTTGGCTTAAAAAATTAACTTCTTCTTCAGTGTAGTGTTGAAAGAAACTGCAGGCTATAAAATTAAAATTAATATTTTAACTGCAGCATATAAAATTAAAGCACTACTTAAACGTTTTGTTTTTTGCACCTCTGTGAATATTTTCAGTCCCGCACGCACAATTTTTAATAATTTAAGCGTTCTCTCACAATTTTATGCAGAACACTACATCACACCCAAGTACACTCATCACATAATGATGAAATTGTAATGCATCTGTTCTGTTTCACTCGTTCAGCAATTATTTGTACCAAATCTTTCGCAATGACGACAGAAGGTCGCCCACTTTGTTCATCATTATGAAGATTCGTGCAGCTATCTTTAAAAGCTCTAACCTATTTCTGTACCATTCTATCACCCTTAATGTTTTCTCCATACACTTTACTAAACTGAAGACAAATTTCAGCTACTTTCAAATCTAGCACTACAAAAATGAATCACCAATCCTATTTCACAGTCAGCAGGATTCTTAATCAGCATAGATTCTGAACACTATAAAAGGAAAAACGTTTCAATTAATGCAATCTGTGAAAAAAAATGAGAAGTGATAACAAATGAAGATCCTATAACAGAAGTTTTCCACTGTGATGATAATGCTCTAATCAGTAATCAACAAATGGACGGCAAAATCTGTTTAAATTCTAGAAATGCATTGTTTAAACTCTAAAAACATTCTACACATAGTTTAAATTCTAGAAAATACCATTACCAACAGCAATGAAAGCGTATGCAAGTATGAAGTGATTTAGATTGACAATTTAATGGGAATTCTCAATATAGAAATTACGGAATCTAAACAATGGTACTCTATAATTTAACACAAAATTATATCTATCAATGAAATTACACAGAAATGTATTAGTACAAAAACTTAAACAGCTTAAAAAACTTACACTGAAAGAAATGTTTAGCAAAACACAAAAAATAAATGCCAAGCTTTCCTTTTTTTTTTTTTTTTTTAAATTTTGATTTGCTTTAAAACTGCAAATACTTCCTTATTTCATGAACAACTATTTTATATTTTTAATTTTATAACTTGTACACGCATCTCAATAGATTTAAACTGACGATCTAAAATCGGAAATCACTGAAGTCCTGACAAGTTCGGATCTTGGGCTTTGTACTGTATGATATAATTTGAAACACATTTGATGCCCAGTGTGTCAAACTAAAAATTTTTATGAGCACCTGCAGCATTATTTTAATTGATTACAACTAACTGCACGATAACTCAGAGTTCACATTTTTATCGAAGACACAGGCAAGGTAATTCTCAGAACTTATCATTTTTTTGCATGTTATTTTACATTTGTAGAATGTAAGGTAAGATGTTTTTCCGAAAAGTATTTAAAATCAAACTTGGCTAATTTAAACTTAACTGAAAATTTGTTAAATATACGTAAAGAAAATACAAAGGTACTTTCTGATTATCCTGCTACCGACTGTGGAAAGCAATGTAAAAGAAACCATTGCTTTTTTCAGAAATATATTTTTTGCTTATAAGTAGAGAATGCAAAAATTCACATTCCATGAAATCGTACTTTGTAAATTGCACTTGTTTCGTGCAAATTTTTAAGGATGAAAATTTTGGTGCAAATGCCAAATCTGTGCAAATCTCTGATTCATTTTTTAAGTGAAAGTGATCACTGTGTACAAGGAGAGAAAAACAATGTGCGCTGTGGCAAGTTTCTGCAGATTTCTGACTTCTTGAAGCTAAAACAAATTGCTGTGTACACGAGGAGATCACTGAAAAAAACTTTAATATATGTTTTAAAAATAAAAAATTATAGATGTTTCTTGCATTTTTAATTTTGTTAATTGGTTATTTTGTTACTTCATTTATGAAATTCTTTGTGTGCCACCATTTTTTTAAAATGCTGTTATCTTTCATATGTTAGCTAGGCAAAAATTTGGCTCCAAACAGCTGCCAACTTTTTGGGAGGGAGCTGCTGATAACCAGAATATAATAATTCAAACATAAAATGATACTTCTTTTTATAGTGGCTACCACAAGCACTTTGGAAAATTTTGTAACATTTAAAATTAATTTGACAAAAACAGAAAACCCACTATGGCTACTTTGAAAAAATATAAAAATCCCAATCATAGCATAATAGAGTGACTGCTAATTCATGGTACAAACTTTGACAGCTGGACACTACCAATCACATTTTATATATGAATGTATGGTCAAAAGCGAAGCCTCGAAGCACAAACACAGTAAAGAACAAATGCAGGAGACAGAGGAGAAACGGAGTTACTAGTTGCTGCCGTTGCCGGTAGATGGGCAGTCAGCGTTGATTTGGGGAAGAGAGGCCATTCTTGTTTCAGATTCTGTTCAGATTCCGATGGGAGATTTTACATTTGTCGAAAAAATAGACATGCATTACATGTATGGCAGTGCAAATGCAAACGTCAGAGCTGTACTACAAATGTATCGAGAGCAGTATCCTGACAGACGAATGACGGATCACAGAATGTTTCAGAGATTACTTCATCAACTTTGTGAAACAGGTTCATTCCACATTACCAGACATGACATTGGTCCACGAACAAGTGTACACACTGCAACAGTTGAAGAGCCTGCTACACCCGAGTCAAGTATCACAGCTGTTGCACAGACAGTAAGTGTAAGTCAATACACTGTTTGAAGAGTGTTACGTGATAATCGCCTACACCCTTCCCATTATCAGTGTGTACTACATGCTTTGAAACCAGAAGCCTATCTTCTGCACAAAAATTTCTGCCAGTGGTTTCTGCAGCAATGTGCATTGCAGCCGAACTTTTCTGCCCATGAATTGTTTACAGATAAAGTGACATTTACACGCGATGGTTTTAATGTGCACAACTGCCATGTGTAAGTGAATGAGAATCCACATGCAATGCGACCACATGTGTTTCAAGAACGCTACAGTGTGTGGTCTATTGTAAATGACTTCTTGACTGGCCTATACCTACTGCCACAGCGACTCAATGGCCACTGTTAACTCAGTTTCCTTCAACAAGTTTTACTAGATCTGCTACAACATGTTCCAATCACCATTAGAAACTGCATGTGGTTTCAGCATGATGGGTGCCAGCCCACTTCATTCTAGATGTTCATCAATACTTCATTCCAGATGTATGCCAGCCCACTTCAATACGACATTTGGGATATGATGGATCTAGCTCTTGGCCACCTCGGTCTCCCATGATTTCTTTTTATGGGGACATTTGAAGAATGACACATTTGCCACTTTCGAGACTGCGATGAAGATCTCATTGCTCAAATATCCGTAGCTGCTGCACACGTGTGTGAAATTCTTGTTATCTTTGAAAGTGTTCGTCAATTGCTGCACCGATGCTGTCAAGCATGTATCCATTCTGATAGACACAAATACCCTTATTGTAAATTAATTTCCTTTTGTAAACGAGGTTATGAAAACAAAACACTTTCCCTATCACTTGCTCTTTCCTGTGTTTGTGCTTCCACACTTCACTTTTGACCATACATTTCTATACAAAATGTGATTGTTACAGTGCCCTGTACCAGCTCTCAAAGTTTGTAAAATGAATTAGCATTCACCCAGTCTAATGTTCAATGTATACACTGATAAGACTGCATGTGATGACAAATTTGTGAAATATTCTGATGTTTTTTAAAGCAAAAACAGATCACGGTATACATGGGAAAAATGAAACTGTTATTCTCTTATGTACACAGTGATTTGTTTTCACTTAAAAAAAAAATCACAGAATTTCACAAATTGGGCATTTCACACATAAAACATATGTATTATTATTACATAATGCATTACTGTTATTAATAGTTCACTGTTACTCCTATTATGAGTTTGCCGATTTGGGGACTATAATAATTAGAGGTACATATGCATTTATTTACATATAAGATAATTATCTACATTTAGCCGCAAAGTTTACATTTGTTTCAAATAAAATTTAAAAAGAAGAAAGAAAGAAAATTATCTTTTTAGAGGAAGATTTATTTGATATGTTAAAAGTTTTATACACTACGTATAAGATAAGCAGAAAAATAATCTCATATTTTAAAACTTTTAACAAATCTTAAGATTACACTTTTATTCTCTTCAAGAAGTTAAATATGGTTATCTGAAATAAATTAATTTGTAAAAACACAGGATTGATTCTTTTCTTGAATTCACAGTAGTTTGTTTCAGATAACAAACTTAAAATACTTCAGTTATTAGACGAATACCACAAATATAAGAGAAGTGTCAATTGCTATACAGAACATGATAATTAAATTATCAGGTTTTAAAAAATATATGCAAGAATTCTTAGTAAAAGATCTAATAAGCAATGCTTTCCTATCACATTAAAACTCAACGAATAAAGACCAGTCACCAGACCTCAATCCGATCAAACATCTGTGGGATGAACAAAAAGAAGACTATCCAAAAAACAATTTCTGGTGCAACAGAATTGCAAGATGTTCCGTATACAGAAAGGCATGCTGGTATTAGAAATGACACAGAAAAACTTCTGAACTCCATGCCAGTAACGCTGTTAGCAGTCACAGAAGTTACCGGAGGACCACACGGCTATTAAAATTTGTTAATTATTTTCAGAATATAAACTATATATATATAAACTTTTGTTGAATATAACAATGAAATATTCATTTTGTGTGTAATTCATAATTGAATTTTTTACTGTATGAAGTCTTGTATATGTAATGTTGAATTATTATGCAACATGTAAATATATTTGACAAATGAAGATTTTTATTTTCCTTTTTACATTTTTCAATCATATGTAGACTTTGTGGCTAAGTGTATGTGATTTATTGTAACATTTAAAAAGTGTAATTATTTTACATATGATAATTTAACTTCTCCTAATTATGCGATTTCACTTTTCAAAATAACCCTGTATTAGACCTCAATATTTAGACAAAAATATAGCAAAAAAGGGAGTCTTATTTTCGAATAAACATGGTATCCTGATAATCAAGTTTTCAATCAATATACTCAAATTAAAATTTGCTTAGGCTCATTGCTTCGAATTTTTTAAATATGAAATATTTTACGCACATATTACATTTTTACAGAAATATATGTACAAATTTTAGAGCATTGAGCAAATAAATATGTATACCTCTTCCTTGCAGAAAAATATGGAATGTAATTCCGAAGCCGATTACGTCTAGCATACGTTACTAATTATTTTTTTAACATTATTTTTTAAAGCATTGTCTCTGCGAATCAAAACGAAATGATGAATAAAAAATATAACATAAATGTGTATCTTCTCCCCGTAAAAATATTATTAAACTAACAGCGCTTAATGTTTATTAAGAAAAATCTATAACAGTAAATATTAATTACATTAACCAATATATTTTAGTACCGTAATGTGACAATGAAAAACTTAGCAATAAAATATATTACGTTTTCATATAACTGTCGTCAGTACGAAACCTGAGATACCGGTTATCACACGGATTTATTCAACAAACAAATGCTCTCAAAATATATTTCGCGTATGAATGTCCATGCTCAAAATGATAAAAGCCACTCAAAATATTTAATACCACTGAATAAATCTACAGCACGACCGATGTCATCGCACATTCGAATTCTTATTCTTCCTCATCGTTAGATGTTATCGTTTGGTTATGGGAAAACGCTGAGCTAGCTTCGAAGACATTAGGCTTAGCATTAATCAATACAGAAACATGTTGGTTGAGAAAGCATTTAAGTGCTTATTGGTAAATATATCAAATAACTGAAATATAGTGCTCTTAATTGAATTAATGCAGAAAACAGTATTTTATATTTACAATAAAATGAAATCTGAATATTTACAAGAGCAGGATATATTATCTGTTTATTGGCATCTTGGCGACATAGTAATCGTATGTATCATGAAATTTTTGTTCTCTGACAGTACGTTTAATGAATGCATACGAAAACCGTAGGCTGATCTAACCGTGCAATATTTTATTCCGACTTCATGTGTAAAATATATACTGCGATATCAGATACACCACCTGCGTACCGATAAACCGATGTTACGTTATTTCCGAGAAATAATTCTTATAATAAAAAAATGACGTTATATGATCTTTCAGATCATACACCCCTAACTAAGATTTTAAAATGGTAATAGAAATAAAAATCTATGACTCACCCAATTACTCCTCACGTGCTATGCACGTGGAATAATGCCAAGGAATGTAACTTGGCTTCAAGGACACGCGCCAAGGCCAAGAGAAAAGTGCATTTGGTTATCCTTTTAAGATTGAGAATTGCGACGTAACTCGCGTCAGTTTGACATGTTTGATAGTTGAGGTACGATCAGAGAAGAAATCAAAATGAATGGTATCCTTAGTGAAATATGTTATAAGTGAAATCTATAGCAGAAGGCTCTCATACTTATTTAGTGCAACACACATTCCTTCCAAACGCCACATCCGGCAAATAGAAGACTAAACACTCGTCCATCTGCTCCACGGATTGACCGCTGACTCTAGAGAAGGGTTGCCACCCTTCGAACAGCGCTCTGGTGGAGAATGGAACGAACGGCGCCAAAGCCTGCCAAATGAGGTTTGCAGAAGCCACACAAATGGATTCGTGTACATTTGCTGCTAGGGGGTGTGTCGCGTTATTTTGACAGCGCGAGGGATTGTAGGTTCTGAGTCCACGTCTGCGATTGCTGAAGTTGCTAGAATTAATCGGCTCCCAAATTATTTTTATGAAAAATATATCTATACGTTACTGCCATTTTAAATATATTCAGCTCTTTTTTACACGTTAGTTTAAAATAATTTTATATTAAAATTTTGATGTCTCTGAACCCTTCTTTAAAAAGAATTCCAATAAACTTTAATTCTAAGACAATCGTCTTATAGGAAAAAAAATTCTTAAAATTTGCGTTTGTAATAAATAGTCAATTATGTTTAAAGTTTTCTTATCAGTTTGAAAAATTACTTATATCCGGGTTTCAAAATCCTCTTCCCCCCCCGTCAAAAAAATTGTACTAATATGTAGCGGCTCACAAAAATGATCGGACACTTGATCGAAATTTTTGTATTCTTTACTGAACATAAATAAATTAAACAACTAAAATAAATTAAAACAAAAAGAAAGGCTTTTATTTTGATTATATATAAATTCAACATTTTTTATAGTAAATACATTTTCGAAAAGATGAAAACTAAATTTAAAAAGGCATATCCTTTGTTTAATGAGGAAAAATATTCTCACAAAAATAATCGGACACTTTTTAATAACAGCCGAAAATGACAAAAACTTACATTGTTTTTCCTTCTTAATATCTTATGGGATTACTTTTACACTTGATCACTTAATTTAATCTTTTGGGCAATGACTCTACAAGTTATTTTTTTAAGACTTATTTCATGCCACTCCTCTGGAATCGCTGCTTTCAGTTGCTGCTGCTTTTTTTTTTTTTTTTAATATTGTTACGTGCGTAGGGGTTCGTTATATATTGAATGCACAAGTCGTTAAAAAGTTAACAAAAATTTATTCTTCCACAACAAATAAATTAAAATGCTGAAATATTTCTTCACATATCTTCGCACAATATCACAATATCTCAAACGTTTAGCAAAAACTCAATTCAAAACAGATAAAATAGTTCTATCTCACAGCGAAATCGCTACAATCAATACAGCATTAAGTAAACAAACAGCAGTCGCTTTTTACAGCTACAAGTATAACAGCAACAACAACAACTAACTGAGATGAGCTGTTTCACCTCGGCTTTTATAAGCTTTTTTT
>KK114117.1:66307-92310 GCA_000611955.2 Stegodyphus mimosarum | reverse complement strand
AAAAACATGCATACATTTATGTAGATTTTTCATTTTTTAAACTTTAATGCAGAGCGATAACATTTAGTGGCAACAATTTGAAAAGTGAATCGGGCATTCAGAGTGAATCAACGCAAAATCGCAAAACGAAAGTAATAGTCCTTCGGGACTAAATCCCTTTGGACTAAATATTAAATGTATTTAATTACCAGAGCCGGGACAAGGGTGAGGCACTTGCCTCAGGTGAATCACTAGAAGGGGCGCCACATTGGCTATGCGAATTCGAAAGCTACTAGAATTATGTTTTTAAATTTGTCGGTTATTATTAAGGGAAATAAGCTTCGGCAAACTTAGATTAATAAAACAATAGGAAGAATTGCAAGAAAACCTGGAAATAGTTAAGTTCAAAGTTATTTCTTATTTATCAAAAAAGGATTTTTTAATATTTCATTTGAAAGTTATAAACAATTGGCTATATTATTTTTCTGAATTTATAAAGTTGCGATTAAAAATACTTTAAGAATTATGCTATTTTGATTTAATACAGTTACTTTTGTTTAATACAAATATAGCTATTTTGATAGGGGCGCGCATTTACATTTTTGCCTCAGGTAAAAAAACTATCTCCGCATGGCTCTGTTACTTACATATATTATTACATTATCTTAATATATTCTTTATGTATTTTTATCTGTAAGGGGAAATGAAGCAAGAAAGGCAAATTTTTAGCCCAAAGGAGCGTTAGCTCAGAAGGGCTATTAATTTCGTTTTGGCATTTTGCGTCGATTCACTGTAAGTCTCCGTATCACTTTTCAAACTGTTGCCACCAAATATTATCGCTCTGTATTATATTTAAAGAAATTAAATAATGAATAATCTTCATAAATGTAGGTATGTTTCTCGCATTGTAATAAAACAACGGTACCTAGAGCCATCAAATTTTCAATAGCGTTATCCTCCTCCGAATATGGGCATCTGGAAGCCGAAATTTGGAATTTGTTTTATTATCGATTTCATATTTTGTAACGCTTTAACGAATTTTTGATTAAGAAACTCAACGATTTCAAAGCGAGCAATGGCAACACTGTACGAAAAAAACATTTTTATCTCCAGAGCGCGAGGCTGTGTATTGAAAATTCTAAAGATACGCCCATTTAAAAATTATTTTGATATATTGCAGTTGAATTGAATTTTATGGTTTAAATGCAAAGAGCATGATATTTAATAAATAAAGGTAACGCAGAAAATATTAAAAAAACTTCCCTTTGGGCGTAATGTAAATCTGAAAGCTTTTAGATTTTTTCGGTCATATAAAATTTTTTTTTACACATAATTGATTTCAAAACGTTTCAAAAGCTTTAGTAAGATTTGGTACCTCGGTTTACGTCCGCTTTTTAAAATACGTCCAACTTCAGATACGTCATGTTTTGAAGTGGCATTTTTTTTTACCCCTCTACAATATTTGTTTGGAATACATCTCGAGTTCCATGAGTCATGACTGCGTGCACTACACTTCTTCAGACAAAGCTACGACTGCCCATGAGTACGCCTGTTGCTATTGTTCAATAAATAACCTGAGCCACAACTCTGAATTTTCAAGCGCTTTCTTTTTTTTTTTTTTTTTTTTTTTTGTAAATCCATTAATAACGAGTTTTAGGAAAGTTGCTGAGTAGAGTCAAGCAACGAAGGAAATAGTTATTATCACCATGAGGAAAAAAAAAGGATTGTTGAAAAGCGTGAAAGTGGCACGATTTGCTACTGCATACCGTATGCCGAGTACAATGGTGTCCACGATTGTGAAAAACAAAGACGCTATTAAATCGGCTAACGTTGCGAAGGGGGTGAAATCACTTACCAAACAAAGCTCGAAGACTTTAGAACATATTAAAAAATTCCTTATGATAATAACAATAGGATCGCCGCCTAGATGGTATAGTGGTTAAGGGAGCCTAACTGCTATACCAAAGGGCCCGGGTTCGAATGTATGGATGTAAAATTGTCTGTCCCTTTATAGGATGGTAGCGGTGGCAGCCTATTAGGTGCCTACACTATAAAATGGCCACTACTTCTAGCCTTAGTAGTGGCCACTGCCGTTATAGGCAAATACCCGTCATTGGGGGAAAAATTAACAATAGGATCTTTTGTGTATATAAGAAGGATTCAATATTTTCCTTTCATATTTTCCCTTAATTTGAAATCCAGACATAGAAGCAATGTGAAAATAAAAATAAACTAAATAAACGAACGATTAAATCCTACTCATACACTGGTGTGCAAAAATTAAGGACGAAGTCGAAAAATTAGCATATCAGCTGAACGAAGAGGCAGAGCGGGCAGAAAGACCAATCAGGAGATTAAGTAAGGTGATGTACGGTAGCACATGCGCAGATATGCAGGTAGACGTAATGGGGGAGTGTTTGAGTAGTATAAAGCATGTTGTCGGTGTAAGATCAGTATTTCTGGCAAAGAGATTGCACGCCGTATAGCAGTTAAAATCACACCGAGTTGCTGCCTCAGCGAGAAATGGCGAATAATCAATCTGTTAGACGACATCTGGATGCTTTTACCCGAGGTCGAATCATTGGGAAGTTGGAGGAAGGCCGCAGTGTGACAAGTGTGGCTGCAGAGTTCGGAATTGCTCACAGCATCGTTTCACGACTTTGGAGACAGTTTCAAACTACAGGAACAGCTATCCGGAGGTTTAGTAGTGGTCGTCCACGAGGAACCACACCCACAGATGACTGGTATATTGGCTTACATGACAGAAGAAAGAGGCGGCAGACAGCGAGAGAAATCGCTAGACACACGACACAGGCGACTGGACGACCGATATCGCATTTTACCATGGCCCACAGATGACTGCACGGTGGTGGTCTGTTTGCACGACGCCTTGTACGGTGTGTACCTCTAACGCCTGCCCATCGGAGAAGGCATCCTCTGTGGTGCCGGGAACACTGGAATTGGAGAGACAATGAATGGGGACGAGTACTCTTTACAGATGAGAGCAGATTTAGTCTGAGTTGCGATCCTAGACACATACACATCTGGACAGAGCGGGGAACACGCAATAACCCCTTCAACATCATCAAAAGGGACTGTTTTGGAGGTAGTTCTCGTTCGAGCAGACATAATGCTTGGTAGCCGGACCGACCTTCATATCTCCCAAGGAGGTTCGTCACCTGGGACTGCTATTGTAACGAGGTTCTTCTTCCTTACATGCGTCTTTTCACAAGGGCTATGGGTCCTCAGTTCCTCTTCATGGACGACAACGCTCCACCTCATCGCACAGTTACTGTCGAAGAGCTGTTGGAGAGTGAAGATATTGAACACATGGATTGGTCGGCAAGGTCTCTGGATCTAAATCCCGTCAAGCATGTACGGAACTTACTAGGGAGACCCGTGGCAGCACGTAACTTATCGCCAGTAACGATTCCGAAACTGCGATTGGTGCTACAAGAGGAACGAGCAGCAGTGTCTCAACAGCTCATTAACAACCACATATCCAGCATGCACAAATGATGTGAAACCTGCCTAGCAGTCAGGGGAGATCATATCCCCTATTAAAGACCGGATGTTTCTTGCTGGACACCCATCACAAGGATGTTTCGGCCTTCAGTCGCAATTCGCTCCATGCTACTTTTTCAATAAAGCTTCTTTTTATCCCTCTGATTTCTCTTTTAGTAAGTGTTGCTTACATTACTCATGTCCTTACGTATTGGGGATCTTACGGTATTAAATGTGTTGATTTGGAAAGCTTTTGTCCAAAGTTATATTGAAAAAACCGTCTCGTCCTTAATTTTTGCACACCAGTGTATGTCTTATCAGGGCAGAGTATATTCTACAACGTGCATTTTTGACTACGTCAACTCACACTCGTAAAACGTTTTATAAATATTTGAGATTCTCTAAACGAGATAAAGCGCCAAGATTAATCATTAATAGCGAGACAGCATTATAAATACATAATCAGTCTTAAATTATATACTTTATATACGTAGTACGGACATTTTATAATATATTGTTGCAAGCTACTGGTTCGTAGAAATCTCTCCAAATAAGTACTCCAGATGAGCAGAAAGAAATTGGCAATTTATTGTAATTAACATAGTGTACACAACGCAATTCAGATAACTCTTTGAAACACACTGTTGAAATTATTCGGAGCTAAATAACTACTGACGTCGAAGCCGTATTTAAGTGATATTGCCCGTCCTACTGTTAGCTTCGAGAAAAATCGCTCCAAGAGCTTCGAAAATTTGTTTTCTCGAAACTACTAGAAAATCGCCAAGTTGGCAAGAAATCGCCCAATTTTGCCAAAACCTATCGAGAGAGTTTTTGCGTATATCTTGGGTTCTATTTGGGATAGTTTCACAGTTTAAATGTTGTTGAAATCAGAATCAAAGATCTACAAATCTATTCAATTAATAAGCACTTATATACAAAATACGAGTTCACAAATTTAATGATACAAAAATAAATCCTAAAATTATTACCTAAAATGCAAGAAATAAACAAACAAATAAGTAAAATAATATAAAATATTATAACAATAATACAAAACAACAGCACAATAAACTGAACTCAAAGGTTTATAGAAATCTTCAGCGCATACCGTGGGCAGAAATATCCTTATCGTGCCTTTATTTTCACAACCGTTGGTCTTAAACATGTACTTTAAAATGTAAAAATGTTTTAAATGACACAAATATGCCTATTTGGCATTTTTAAATTTAAAAAGGCAATCTTTCTAAAAATTTTGAAATCTCACATTTTATATATTTACCCGCTCCCTATACTCATGATTAGATTGATTTTATACTCATTATATAAAATTTAATAAGTCTGGTTTAACCGATTGTAACTACTTGATCTTTCTGCAACAAGTCATGCCAAAACTTTTAGATCAAGAACAGATTTCTGCACACAGACAATGTGGTTCAAACACGATGGGGCCCCTGCCCAATTAAGTCATAACGTTTGTACCCATCTAGACGTTCCATTTGGCCAACAATGGATCAGACGTGGTGGTCCGGTGCCTTGGCCAGTTCGATCACCAGACCTATCATGTATTGACTTCTTTTTATGGAAGCATATGAAAACACTAGTTTATGACACTCCCGTTGACTGCGCCGACGAGTTGGTTGCACGAAAGTAGTAGTTAGCGGGGAAATTCGAGATATGCTTGGAATATTCCAGAATATTCGGAATTTCATGCGCCGTAGATGTGAGACGTGCACTGAAGTCGGTGGATGAAACTTCGAACACTATAAGATCCGATGTTTCTGTGTACACCAGCTCGTCAGGCAAGCATTTCCGACCCTGCATTGCTATGTATACCGAGTCGTTGGGGTGCACCCTACGACTTGGTATATATAGCAATGCCTAGATTATATAAAGTTATATAAAGTTTGTGAATAAGGACTCATTTATGAAGAAAAATTATAGTCATCAATACTTATGCCTGCACAGAAATGATCGTGACTTAATCTATTAATAACATAAATCTATTTCTAAACTTATATTTTATTTTTAGTTACGTACAAATGCAAACAATTCACATTTCAATTTTCTCACTGCCCCTGAATATGAAGTCCAACTTTAAAATGAAATATCACCGCCAGTTTTTGTCATATGTGAATCACAACTTTTCTATTTTATGTCTTAAAATGAATGTAAAATTTTCCTAAATATAGATACAGGAACAGATAAAACAGATTTCGTAATTTTTGTAAAACTGTTTTTTTTTAAGTTTAAAAATGCAAAAACGTGAATATTTGCGAAACACTTTTGTAGTTGGAATTACATGTCTACTAACAAAAGTTGCGAAAATAAATGACGGATAAAAATTTTTGTGGATACTGTGTATGTTCATTTACATGTTAAAACAATATATGTCTATGTAAAATAAAAATATGGGAAACAAATTTCTCATTTTAATTGGCAGTATTTCTTCTTTTATTTACCTTTATCTTATCCTTCATTTTGACTTGGGTACTTCCCCTTTCTGTCCTAAAAATATAATTATTTTTAGTATATCAATTTCAACTGCGTAATTTCGAAATTAACCCACATCAGAAGATTTTAAGTAACGCTGCAATGCAGACACCTCTTATCCAAACACAGACTTAGTCTTCTATTGAAACCGAAACCTTTTCTTTTATATCTGCCTCGCTTAATCTGAATGCATCATACACTTTTCTGCAATCTTGCTACAAACCAGCACATCGCTGCCCGATTTCCTCTAACGTCCATTGTCTGAAGATGAGATACACTTCCAAAATTGTGGGATGCATACTGTCCATAATGATGTGTGAAACAGAATATGTATCTCAAAAATTTGCTGTCAGCAATAAATTACGTGGTATCTACCGCTGCTTTTGTCTGCAAGTTTCATCATTCTATCTACGCAATAAACCAATTCAATACATGCCGTTTATACGGAAACCTGAGATATTTTTCGAGGAAAACACATCTGTGGTGCATTTGAAGCAATTCCAGTATGGTAAAGCATCACACGTAAAACTGTAGTTATGAGAGTATAAAGGAGAGATGCACGCTCGTTGATTCACATTTTCTGTCATAAATTTCACATTTTTATGTTTGCGATGAAAAAGGAAGAAAGGAAGGTGATAGATTACATATTTAGTTAGTGAAGGCAAGCTTAAGGAGGGCAAAGACTTGAGTTTGAAACTTTGCAAGCGAGTATCAGGTTCGTAATTTCCTCACTAAAAGATTTTATTACCAAATTATATTATTGGTTGGTAATGGTATTAGCCCTTTATGGGATTAGATGGCATTTCGGAACTTTTTATAATCCTACGAAGACTTTTCATATATTTTTCGCCAATGAAATGTCGCATGTCGAGGATAGTTATGATAGTTAATCAGCGGTTAGAAATGTTTTTATAAGCATTTTCCCAAAGAAGCCGCAAAATATTGACTACTCGTTAAATTTTAGTTGAAATAAAACGAGGCAATAGTATCTGACAAAACTAGATGTAACTTAAATTTTTTCCTGAGTAAGAATGAAATTACATAGGTATGAAATTAAAAAAAATTTTTTTTTTCTTATGTATATATTATATAGTACCAGGAGCGAATGGAGGTGATATGATTAGCGCGTTCAACTTGCATGAAGACTCCGCCACTTATATGCGAATTGCCTGTTGTTCTCCAAGGCTCAAGTATGTTTTGTGATTAATACACAAAGGGTACCGGCACTTTTTACGAAGTACAATTTTGCCATATGCAACCTTCAGTAAGATTCCAGAACTTATGTAAAGATCCAAGTGAATAGTCGTCGACTTCAATAAAGGTGCCGACACCCTTATGAATTTCAGTCTATACCATGAAGAATGCAGCCTTTGTCAAGATACCAGGATCTTCCTTTGAAGACCTAAGCCAACATTCGCCGACTTGAATAAAGGTGCCGACACATTTTTCAAGTTAACCATTTTTGATCAAGACGTAAAGTCTGCCCGGCATCCTTATGAAGTTCAGTTTCCACAGTAAGAATGTCATAGCCGCCCAGATGATATATTGGTTAGGGAAGTCGAGTGCGGCACCGTAGAGCCCGGATTCGAATCCCGAGAAAGACATGGTTGTAATTATCCGTCCCTTCATAGGAGGCAACGGTGACCGCCTATTAGGTGCCTCCACAATAAAAATGGCCACACCTTCAGGCCTTAGGAGTGGCCAGTGTCGAAAAGGCAAGTGCTCGCCGTTGGGAAAAAAAATGGAAGATTGCCACCTTCATCAAAATGTTAGAATGCTCATACAAAGATCTTTATTTTAGTGAATAATCTGTGATATGCGTAAAGGTTCCCCCACTGTTATGAAATTGAGTATATAACTTGGAGAAAGCAATTTCTATTCTAAGTGCCTTATCGTTATGAAGGTCTCGCTGAAATCTGCATCATATAGGAGCCAGCACCTTTATACAAGTGGGCCACTATCTGCCAAGGACGCCCTAGTATAAAGGTCCACGCACCTTCATAAAGCTGGCACCATTATAAAATTCAGCTTTTAACCTGAAAGGAGCACCTGTCGTCGAGATGCTAGTACGTCTAATATCAAAGCATCTTTATTAGGAGTCTTAGCCGCATTTCGTCATAAAGATACCGGCATCATAATGAAATTTACGTTATAACTTATAGAAAGCATCTTTCGGTAGGGGTATCGGTATTTTTGTCAGAACACCTTTATGATGGCTTCCGCTTTGGCAAATTATGATCAATGTTTCATATAGATATGTAATCAATGTTTCATATAGATCAAGTTTTTATACCATTGATATTAGATGACATGGCGGACTTACAACCACCGGAGCTTCAGGAAATTTCCCGAATTCCCGATAGCCTCATTCTCTTCTCTATAGCATTCTATTACATCTAGCTGAATTCCAGTTATTTGGAATTCAAATTGTCTTAACCGCTTCTTCATCTTTAGAAGCCAACTTAAAAACTAATTTGTTGTTAATTAATATGTTTTCAATTATCTTCGTTTATATACGCAATGCATAAAAGTAACACTGTAATAATAAGTGTTCTTAAAAGCATTAACTTCAGTTAAATTGATGAGTATAGCATGCTCATTGATTTGTAACAAAAAATAATATTTAAATACGCTACACCCTTTCAGTTGATTTAATTCAATAACATTTAATTACATATCAACACTAACATATCATCTCACAACATATGCTTAGCTGTAAAAAATCTTTTTATTGCATACTCTGTTTTTATTTTAACAGCTTTGGCTACAGAAATAGACGCAACCTTGAATTTCGCAACTATTCAAATGGAATATCACTACAGGAAATTAATGGCTCTTAGTAATTACCATTACGGAATTTTAGCCAGTTCTAGTGCTTCGATGCTCGGCCAAAAATCCAGTACTTCAGCTACTTAGCTTTAACGTACACCGGAAAAATAATACAACTACTTACTGTCAGACCATCGATAATACGACAATGAGCATCAGTACTTTACAGTACGCTTTTGATACACTTTTGAGAGGTCTTCGCGTAGGTCCATCAACCAGATTTCTTAGAAGCGAAGACTTACGAGAATGTTTCTTTCGACTATAAGTTGAAGGTAGCTAGCAGGTCAGATATCGGTTTTACAAACATCCTTTCCTTCTCCTATATTCGAACCCGCTCCCATGGTTATGGTACCTCATTTTACTCTATGCATACAAGAAAAGATTTGGCTACGTCTACGTCACTTGGTGTCGGATGATCCCAGCATCTTATCTTTATGAAAAATTCGACGGGAGCCATGCTAGTGATGGCGAACCTAAATAACACTCGAACCCATTTTGGGTTACACGCATCACGCGTTTCCAGAGCTATCATCAGAGGTAAAAAAACTGCACAACAAAAAATATTTCTCTTGCGATGGCCTCGTTATTATCAACATGTGTTCCGTTTGGTGCGTTCGAGTGTACTCTTAGCAGATGAATGATTATATATATGACACGGTACCAGGGTTAAGCTAGGGTTCTTCCGAATTTTGACACATCGAGATCAAAAGGTTCACCATCACAGCTCTATAAGGAAAAAAATTTGGATTCACTCATTAGCAACCTTGGATGGGTCATATGCGTCTCTTTCCACAGTGAAATGAATTTCCCTTTCTAACAGACTATATCTTCTCGTGACGGATGGATTATACTGTACCAACATGCCAACAGGACGCCTCCTAGAATACTGAGGAAATTATGGTTATTTTTCAACTGATGGGACAAAGAAACAAAGCAATCTACAGGAAACTCCTGAAATTGCAAATAACTACACGGTTTTGGTTCCTATCCTTTAAGAGGAGAGTAGATAAAATGATATTGCGATTTCAAATGATCGACTGGTTGTTATTAACTTACATGACCGTAGGGTTGGGAAATTATTTAAACTTTTAGTCGAGGGATTTTTAAGCTTTTGCATAAGAAGAGAAAGTGCTTAATAGAATAATAAGAAAGGAAACTTTATACCAGTTGATTAAAACATTCGAAGAAAAATGCATTTGCTTAAGGGGATATAAATGAACCTCTTTGCACCTGCTGTCTACGCCCAGGTAAATATTTATTGGGCGTCTCTTGGCCCACGAAGATAATACATTTGAGTTAATCCAAGTTCCCGTTAGTGATTACTATGCAAGTACAGAGTCTATGTCTACGTATACAAGTCTATGTCTACGTCTATGTCTGAACTCTAAGTGAGAGGTATACGGTCCTAAAAAGGGAGTTTACCAATACATTGAAATATCCTCTTAAAGGAATCCTAAAATAGCAATTTGAAATCCAGAAGCTGGAAAACCTATGTAAAATTTTTGCTCTGGAAAGTCCTGAACAGCATAAAGATTGAAGAATGAGTATTTCTTTGAAGTTAAGTATTTCTTTGAAGATAAGCATTTCTTAATTTATATAGCAATTGAGTTGAATGAAGGCAATAGCAGTATTGTTGGTCCGCCGGCATAAACGGTCTTCATTAACATATTTACAAGTCCATATATGAAAAAAAAAGTTCATAGCTTCTAATTCTTGATTAAATACAATAAAATGAAGTAAAAACGTAAAATAAAGTAGATAAAATAAGGAAATAAAACTACACTCACGTTTGTGAAAATTGCAACACCAAGAAGGAATCGTCATAATTGAATGCAATTTAATACACAGTTGAGTGGTAGTGGTACAAATAAATGATTAAATGTTCAAAGCAAACAAACAAGAACAAGAGATCAGAATCAGTATTTTGTGTGGCCACCACGCGCCGCAATAAGTGCTGCTACACGACGTGGCATGGAGTCAAACAAAGTTTGAATGTCTGACTGAGGAAGAGCATTCCATATCGTTTGTACGCGTACCCAAAGTTCGTCTGCAGACGCAACAGGACGAGGATCACGAGCAAGACGCCGACCAATGACATCCCACACATGTTCAATTGGCGACATATCCGGGGAACACGCAGGCCAAGGAAGAAGCTGTACCTGCTGCGCTGCAAAGAAGGATTTAACAATCCGAGCAGTATGAGGGCGGGCATTGTCCTGTTGAAATACAGCGCCTGGCAAGCTTTGAAGGAAGGGAACAGCTTCGGGCTGTAGAACTTCACGGATATACCGGTTGCTGTTCAGATTGCCCACAATTCGTAGCAATTGAGATCGTCTATGATATGCTATGGCGCCCCAGACCATAACTCCGGGTGTTCGTCCACTGTGGCGTTCGATAATGCACTCCGGAAGGTGGCGTTCACCGGCATAGCGTCTGACACGAATGCGGCCATCATGGTACCACAAATTAAAGCGGGATTCGTCAGAAAACACGACATGCTGCCAATCAGCACGCCAGTCTCTATGCTGATTGGCCCATTGTAGCCGCAGGCGGCGATGGTCGTGCGTTAGGGGGATCCTGTATAAAGGAGTCCGTGCGCGCAGTCCACACTGCAGCAGACGTCTACGAATTGATGAAGCACACAATGAAACACCTGTAGCTATTGACCACAGTGCTGCCAATTGTCTAGAGGAAGCTGTACGGTCCGTCCGCGCCATGCGGACCAGGTGTCTATCATCGCGAGCTGACGTCACATTTCGGGGTCCACTCCCGGATTTCCGAGTTGTCCGACACTCGTCCGTCCACTGCTTCCAAACGCGCATCACTGTGCTGCTGTTACGCTGCACACGAGAGGCTACTGCACGATACGACAATCCAGCTTCACGAAGGCCGATGATTCTCCCTCGTTCAAACTCTGTAAGTTGTTCAAATCTCGCTCTCTTTCGTCGACGAGGCATAAGTACAGATTGAGTTAACGTTTACCACTAGCAGATAACCACCGATAACCATACACACCTCGCTACAACCGTCTATTTATTCGGATCCATCAGCCGTTCAGAGGGCGCTGCTCAGCATACGCATGCGCTACGGATTTGCAATTCTAATCATTTGCATATCATGCGCTACTTTGCATTTCCTGAAAATTTCAGCTCACTTGCGTAAGTCCTTCATGGTGTTGCAATTTTCACAAACGTGAGTGTATATACGTGTGTACAGAACAATCACCAGTCTGTATTATGAAAGATTGTTCGCGGCCGTTTATGCCTTTGAATGAGAGTTAGGTCATAATTATTTAAATGTTTGACTATTTCTTCAGGGTGCCTGTCGCACTTCATAAAGAAATTATGACTGTGTCTCAGAATTTCAGAGTCTAAAGGCTTGATTTTCATACTATGGTGGATTACTGAATTCCTTACGTACCATGGAGAGCTGGATATTATTCTTAATATTTTATTTTGAACTTCTTGAAGCATTATCCTGTGGCTGCGTGCTGCTGAAGCCCAGGCCAGAGCTGCGTATAATAAAATTGGTCGAATCGCTTGCTGATAAATAATCTTCTTAGTATTTAAACTTAATTTTGAACTCCTGTTCATTAATGCACAGATTGACATGAATGCCTGAAAAACTTTATTCCCGATACTTGTGATGTGCAATTTAAAAGATAATTTTCTGTCAAGCTGAACTCCTAGGTACTTGACTGATGTTTCTCTAGGTATAATTTCATCATAGATTTTGATGCTTTCTAAATCTCTTCTAACATCGTTTTCCCGAAAGTAGATAAATGTGGATTTAGTAGAGTTAATTTTGATTTTCCAGGCCTTGTACCATTGGGCTATTATATTAATTGAATTTTGGAGGGTGTTTCTTGCTTTTTCAGGGTTTAACGATTTGCAAAGAAGCGCTGTGTCGCCAGCGTAGTAGGCTATTATTGTATTAGGCAGATTTAACATATCGTTGATATATAAATTAAATAAAATTGGAGCAATGATAGATCCCTGGGCTACACCTGCGGTTGTGTTTCTTGAAGAAGATAATATATTCTTTACTCGAACTTGAAATGAGCGATTTTGAAGATAGTTAGATATTAATATGATGATGTGCGGGGGGAAATTATATGAAATAAGTTTGATAAGCAGGCCATCTTGCCAAACCTTATCAAACGTTTTCTCAATATCCAGAAAATGTCCGGCCATTGTTTCCTTTTTATTGAAGCTCTCTCCAATTATTTCTGTTAATCTCGTTATCTGATGAACAGTAGATAATCCTGGACGGAAGCCGAATTGATAGGGTTTAATGATGTTGTTTTCGGAGATGAACTTTTTAATTCTATTAGCTATAATTCTTTCATAAAGCTTTCCTGTCGCCGGCAATAGACTGATAGGACGATAGTTGAACTATTAGAAGGGTCCTTGCCAGGCTTCTTTAGTAAAAATATAATTGCATGCTTCCAATATTTAGGAAAATAGTTGAAACGCAAGCAAGCATTAAATAGATTAGTTAAAAATACCATGGCTTTCCTAGGAAGATTTTTAAGTGCTGCATTTGTAATTTCATCGAAACCTGCTGCCTTTTTTATTTCTAGATCTTCAATGATATTTTTAATTTCTCTAGGAGAAGTGGGAGGATTTGAGCTATTGAAATATTGAATAATATAGTCATGAACATGAGTAGTGACGTTAATATCGTTATTGCATGGATAAAGTTGATTAGCGAATTGCCTTTCAAAGTTATCTGCGAAAAGTTTTGCCGTATCTTCAGAATTATAAATGATATTGTTGTTGTGCTTGAGGGGTCCAATTTCATCCGCCAGACTGAGTGATCGATGTGAGATAGTGAAGAAACAAAGTCATGCCAGGCATTGTCTGAATAATCTTTAAGTAACTTTTTGATTTCTTTGCAGCTTCTATTAAATAATCGCCTATCTCTTGGATCTTGAGATTGCTGTGCTCTTTTGCGTAGCCTATTCTTTTCTGTAATTTTTTGTCTAATATGGGGAGGTAGGGTGCCTTCGTCTAGATTTTTAGTGTACTTGGAGTTATTTATAGCATTTTTGACAGAGTTATTGAATTTTTTAATTTCCTCTTCTATTGTGTTGATGTTACTAAAATCTGCATTTGCATTTATGTGATTCTTAAGTATATGCGTCAAATTATTCCAGTTTGTAAGCATTTTTAAAGGAGGGAGTCCATGTCTAAGTCCATAGAGAGTGAACCTAACAGGTAAATGATCGGAGCTGAGATCGTTGTCGACAAATAAATAAGGTGCTTGGTTAATATTATGGGTAATTACTATGTCCAAAATATCAGAAGCGCCTCTAGAATTGTAAAGAATATGCGTAGCTTCAGTAGGAGCGTGTATGCTAAAATTGTGGGAGAGCATGTACGTATTAAGTACTTCCCCATCACTTTTATTTCTTAAGCAGTTCCAATTTACGTGTTTACAATTTAAATACCCCTCAATGATCGTGGGATATCCAAGATTAAATATGTTTTCCAGATCTTGTGTGTTTAACGAGCTCTGAGGAGGTTTATATGCAGCAATTAACAGGTAATCTGTATCCTTGCTTCTAAATACACAGCCGACTGCTTCAAAGCTATTGATGCTTGGCAGTTGAATTTCATGACAATTTAAATTCTTTTTGGTGACAATTAAAGTTCCTTCTCCACGGTTATGAAGGCGATCTTGCCGAAAAATATCGTAGTTAGGAATTTTGATTTTGTCTGATTCTCTAAAATGTGTTTCATTCAATAAAGCTATGTCGATGCTATTCTTGTGAAGGTAATTTTTAATTTCTGTAAGCTGGGTCTTCATTCCATTGCAATTAAAGCTTAAAATTTTTGCATAATGGATATGCCGTTGTTTATTTCTGTATTAGTGGTGTAATTATTCATGATTGTCTTCAAAAAGCTTTATAGCCGCCATGGCCACACTCAGTTTGTCCATCGAACTTGCTGAGCTCCTGTATTTTAAATATAACGAATAAAGATTTTTTATAAAAGAGGTAAAGTCCTCTAAACTGTTTCCTGGATTTTTAATTTCTTCTCCTGATGATTTTTCGGTATTTTTAGCTTTTAATTTCGTAAAATTAGAATTACTTCTGCCTGCAGTAATTGTCGCATAAGATTGGCTGCCGTTTAAAGGTTTTCTTGTCTTCCGATTGGTTGGAAGTGATATATGTTTTTTTTTTTTTTTCCAGTCTGTTTTTCAGACATGGCGCTGGGTATTATTTTAGTATTATCTTGTTTCTTGTTTCGCTTCCAATTTGGTTTGTTTTCAGGACTTTCAGGCAGCGGCGGCTCGTAATAAGCACTGTGGAACTGAAGCACCCCCTATTTCCACTTATTATTATTTTTAATATTTATTATAATGGGCCCTTTTTTCTTTAATTCTTTCTTTATACTTCTACAATATATAATCCTTAAACTTAATGTCAGTAGCCATCCTCCAGTTTATGAAAAAGGTACGAAAGTTTTTGTATGGAACCGTACGCTTCACAGTTCCAGCGGTCTGGTGTTTGGCTGTTCTGCGCATGCGCGCACGGAAAGTAGCACTCGAGCCAGGGAGAGAGAAGAGCACTGTCGCTCTTGCAGTGCCGAAATTCTGGAAAAGTGATTATTTCTTACTGTGCGCGTGTGATATTTGGCTGTTCTGAGCATGCGCTCTTAGGAAGCAACATACGAGGTTGAGAGGAAGAAGCGCACTGTCGCTCTTGCAGTGCCGAATCTGGAGTACCGTTGGGAGCTGTTTTTTTATTTTTTTTAAATTTTTTTATTTCGCGTGTGCTGTGTTTAAAAATCATACACCATATTCTTGGTTAGATTATTTTTCAGCTATTCTTTTTGATTCATTTTTTTCGGTTATTTTATTTCACAGAAAACTTTGACCATGTCCTTCCATCCTCAAGTAATAAATTCTGTGAGTGTAAGTGAACTTCAAGAGCTTTCGTTTTCACAGCTGTCTCTCCATGAGAAAATTCAATTAAGAAAAGATGTCGTTCAACACCTGATATTCTAATATGTCAGCTAGGCATAAGCAACAAGAAGAAATATATTCGTAGTTTCAATTCTAAATGGTACCAACGGAAAAATTGGCTTTGCGGTTGTGAAGTAAAAAATGCTCTATTTTGTTTCCCGTGCTTGCTGCTTGGAGATGATGTAACGTGGACAAAAGATGGTTTTAGAAATATAAACAAAATGAAAGAAAAAACTGAAAAGCATGAGAAGCCAAAGAAGCATGTTGATAATGTAGTTTCACTGTCACTTTTAGGAAACGTTAGTATTAAAGAGAAACTTAGTGAGGGATACAGACTTCCAATCAACGAGCATAACATAAAGGTTAAAAGGAACAGTGAAATTTTGTGCAAAATAATAGACTGCATTTTCTTTTACGGAAGTTATGAAATTTCCTAACGTGGACATGATGAAAAAAACGATTCGGTAAATCCAGGGGTATTTAGAGGATTAGTAAATTTTGCCTCTAAATTAGATTCAGATTTGAAGAATCACTTGAAAACTAGTGCAGTCTTCAAAGGTGTTTCTAAGACCATTCACAACGAGATACTTCACTGCCTATTTCAAATATACCATGAGGAGACAAGGACAGAAATTAGGAAAGCTTGTAGCTTTAATGGCTGATGACACAACAGATGTTTCGGAACACACTTAGATGGTCCTTGTTCTACGGTATGTATTGAATGGGGAAATATTTGAGCGTTTCTGGGGATTCTTTATTCTAGAAAATCAAACTGCAGATGGCATATCAAAATGTATTTTAAAACAATTGGACATAATCCTTCAAGGAAATGAACAAAAGTTGATAGCTCAGACATTTGATGATGCAAATGTCATGAAAGGCAAAAAAGCTGGAGTTCAAGGAAAAATAAAAGCAATTTATACTAATGCACATTTCATTCACTGTTATGTACATCAACTTAATTTTATAATGAGAAATGCAGCAAGTATTTCTAGAAACGGAAAAATATTTTTTTTCGAACATTCTGGCTATTCCAACATTCTTTTCAAGATCACCTCAACGTGTGTCCATTCTAAGGAAGCATATGGCCGTTAGCATTCTACGTCCTTCCTCTACAAGGTGGAACTTCAACATACGGACCATAAACACAGTTCATGAAAATTTGCAACCTTTAAAAAATTGTCTTGCTGAAATTCAGTCCACATCAAATGCAGATTAAACTATTGTAGAGGCAACAGGAATTTCAAAATATCTAAATGATGATAATTTCAAGTTTTGGTTAGAGTTTTTATCAGATTATGCCTCATGTTGAAATAATATATAACCAAATGCAATCCAGAGAAATTAGTGTGTTTAAAGTTAATGAATATATAACAAATTTCAAAACTGCTATTTTAAAATTAAGAAACTCAAAGTACTGTGAGAATTCTTCAAAGACACTGATGACAGAAGCCAAGGAAATATGTGACTTTATATGTATTGATATAATGGAAAGATATTCTTCACTAAACGCTTAGCAGCTGCTAAATTGTTCAACAAGAATTGCTTTGCTAGTTTTAGGAAAGAACATCCTGCAGAATAAACAGTACTGACCACTGAAGCATATTCAATGATTGACGAAGAAAAGCTTGAAACTGAACTAAAAGTATTCTATTGTAGGTCTGATATTCGTAAATACTGCAAATTAATTGATCTACTGAAATTTATCTTGGAAAATAATCTAGATAATGTTCTTAGTGAAATTACGAAACTGATAAAAGTTCTCTTGACAGTTCCCATGACTACATCAGAGGCTAAACGCTGCATTTTAACATTAAAAAAATAGAAACTTTTCTAAGAAGCACTATGAATTCGGAAAGATTAAATGCGCTTGCAGTGCTTTCAATATAAAAAAATTTCCTCAGTTGTCATCCAGAGATCAAGGAGAAATTTTAAACAAGAAGAATGAATTTCATTTTTAAATGAATAGGTAAAGATTGAACTGTAACAATTTAGGTTAAAGTAATTAAGAAATGTTTAATTTTTCTGTTGTAAGATTTCATGGAAGTTTCAAAAAAAATTTTCTTTCTATACATGTTTCTTTCCCTTTACACAGTTTTAAAACAAAGGTTAAAATTTTTTGGGACAGCAGCCCCACTAATTTTAGCTACGAACCGCCACTGCTTTCAGGGCAAGATTTATTACATGAAGCATGTGGTCCCTTGCAGAGCACACATTGGGCTTGGATATTTTTTCCCTTAGCGGGGCATTCAAAGGATTGATGTTCACCCAAATATCTTAAGCAGCGAGGTTTGTTATGACAGGCACGTTGAGTGTGCCCGTATCGCTGACAATAATAACACTGTGCAGGATCGAGTTTACTCTTGTACCCAACACAATGCACTCTCATATCAGTAACGTAACGAACGTTAAATATTTTCTTCCCTTCTGGGTTTTTAGGTGTTTCTATATACAAAACACGTAACAATAAAACCACTCCGTCCTTTACTCGTTGCATTTGTTTCACTTCCAAAACTGGAATATTTTGTGATTCTAAGGATTCCTTAACATCGTCCGCATTGTAATCGAGAGTTAATCCTTTCATAACTGCTCTGATTGCTTTGTCGGAATTCATTAGAAAAGTATGATAGGGTATTTTTTCCTTGTCTAGTTTATTTTAGACTTTTCTGTAGTCTTTCATAGAAAATACTTTGATGTTTAGATTTTCTGCCTCTTTTTTAGATTCTACCTTTTCTATTTGTTAATTGTTCCTTTAATTGTTTGCACAACTCCTTCCAATTGATGTTTGGTTGGGTAATTATGATTGGAGGTATTTTTCCAGCAACTTTGTTGTGCCTATTAAATTGTGAATTATTATTCTGGTTATTATCCTGTGTTTCTTGTTCCATATAATTTTCATCTAAGTTTTGTTCCTTATTTAATGAATGAATGAATTTGTTATTTGGGTTGGTGGTAAACTATTCTCTGATTTTGATCTTTTGCGACTGCGTTTGGTGCGTGTGACCGACCAGTCGTTATTCTCATTAGCGATCTGATGTGTAATCGCGATGTTTTTTACTTTTTTCAGCATCCATTCACTGTCAAGTGCGCTTTGAATTTTATTATAACAGTCCTGTAATTGTTTCCTAAGTGACGTCCTATTTTGCGCGGGTAATTCTCAACCGGATTAACTGTCTGCTCCGCGTTTAGCTCGTGAATGGATCGTTCAATTGCTACCGCTAAATCTAAATCCTTAAACTTTTTAATGAGTTTTCTTCCATCTTGGAAAAATTGAGAGTCAAAATGCCCTATTCAGCTGGCAAGACGCACCAGGAGAATAAGCAGTCATACTCACAGAAATTCAAGATGAACTGGAGCAAGAAACATTCGACCTAATCTCCAGGAACACAGTAAATCTTCAGAACACAAAATTTTCCTCACTTAAGAGAAATACACGACTTACAAAAACACAATATCAACTGAAAAATCTAGTAATTAAAACGTACATGTATCACATGAGCAAAACTGTTACATTTGAAAAGTCTGTCTGCATTTGATTCATTTCTTTAACTGAAATCGTGGGTGTTGAAGCGGTTGTTTGAATTCTTTCTAATTTTTGCAACTACCATTTCATCGATAATTTAATCTTCGAATATTCTCTGTTGACATCTACAAGATATTCACAAGCATCCTGAGGTATTTCGTTATTCAATATTTTAATACAGTATTTAGGAAACAGTAAAAGGTTTAAATAAAGACTTAAAAATCATTATCGTTTGCTGCACATTCCGCTTTTAACATTCGAAGGAAAAAGGTTTTGTTATTACGCAACGTTTCCTCGGTTATTATATAGCGTTTCAAGATCCTATTCTTTTCTTTTAATGGACGATAATGATGTCGTAAATAATAGCTAGAAGACAATTTTTTGGGGAACAATGCTCAAAAACTTTCTTAGAAAAACTAGAAGGAAAGAATTTCCAGACAGAACTTTTATATTTTCTTTTATCTTTCTGGTTTCTGAATCTAGCTTTCTTATTGCAGTACAGTTAATTCACTGGTTTAAAAAACTGTTATTACGAGAATATAAGCAGATGGCATGAAAATTACTATAATCTATATGTTTTAATAAAAAAATGAAATTAATGCATAAATTTTGTTTATAAAAAAAAGCCTTGTAAACAGAAGATTGTTAGAAAGATTTTTTTTTTAAAAAAAAGTATTCCTTCCCGTTTAAAATGTCTGTGTGTATTGATTTCACTATAGCTTTAATTTCATTCCTCTCCAACGTCCAAGTTAAATTTTTTTTAAACTAAAGAAAACTGCTTTCATTAATTATTCTTTTTTTATTTATATACATATATTTTATTCCTTTTTTATTAGTCCGAAAGGGCATTAACCCGAATGAGCTGTTTGTCTTGAAAAGGGATTTCTTCCCCCATAAATGGCTATATCACCTTTCAGATTGTTGCCATAAAATATTATGGCCCGGTATTCTTTTTAAATAAACTGAATAATGAAAAATTTTCATGCATCTATGTATGTTCCTTGCACTCTGAAAAAAAAAAAAAAAAAAAATAAAAAAAGACGGTACTTAGGGCCATCAAGTTTTAAATAACATAGGCTTCCGCTCGAACTTGTGCACCTAAAAGCCCAAATTTTGAATTATATATATTTCATATTTTCTGAAACTCTAATGAATTTTAGTATTAGACTCAACGATTTGAAAGCAAGCAGTGGCAATACTACAAAATAAAACATTTTTATCTCCAGCTCGCGACACTGTATATCGGAAATTCTAAATATGTGATTTTGCTGTGGAATTGAATTTTATGTTTCGTAAGTACGAAGAACACGATATTTAATTAATAAATTCAAGACACATAACGTTAATAATAAAAAGACAAAAAAAAGTCTGAAAGATTTCGGATTTTATATTAAACCCAAAGAGGAGTTTATTTTTTTTTTCATTAACACACACATACACGTTTCGAGAGTATTTCGGCTAAAAATATTTAAAAACAGCATATCTTTAGTATTTCCGATAGGCAGTCTCGTGCGCTGGACATAAATGTGTTTTACTCTGTACAGTGCTGCCACAGCTCGCTTTGAAATCTTTGACTTTTATTAATTAGAAATTCGTTAAAGTTTTATAAAATATGAAATAGATAATAAAACAAATTCGAGGTTCAAAATTTGGGCTTTTAGGTGCAATATTCGGGTGGAAGACTACGTTATTCAAAATTTGATGGCTCTAGGTACCGTTCTTTTTCCACAATGCTAGAAACAAATATACATTCATACAGATTCTTCATTATTTAATTTCTTTAAATATAATATAGGATGACAACAATTTGTAGAGTGATTCAACGCATTTAGTGATTCGACGTAAAATATCGTTTCAAAACTAATAGCCCTTCTGGGCTAACGTCCGCTTGAGCTAAAAAGTTTTTGCAAGCCGTCTTACTAAAAGAACTGAGCATTCATATGATGACCCGAGAAAAGACTGAAAAAATAGAAAAGTTTATGCCACCACTTACTACTATATCCGGAATTCTAAACGTATACTGCTATGCTGATTTTAAAATTTTTGCCATTTGCTGTTGAACTGTATATGGCATAAATGCGAAGAAAATTATGTTTAATAATAAAGCTAAAAATCTGATGTGTACACCATATGACTCTCTTGTACGGAATATTAAATTATACGCAATTTTTCCTTCATTTCATTTAAGCTTATTGAATTGAATTATATCTACTTCGTCGATAACGCATAAACCACAATAGAATAAATGCACTATTTAAAATTCACTATATTTATTTAATAGCGACATTCTAGCGTTAGGCTCACTTAGCAGCGTAACATCTCATTCCTTTTATAACTCAGAATGCATAGAAATTATGTCATCTAAAGAATTATCTAGTCGTTGCCACATGTTCTGTTCAAATACTATAATAAATTTAAAACGATGTATAAAAGCAATTAAACAAATAAAAAAGAAAGTTTTTCACAGACGATTTAACGCCGCTTACCTAATGCGCATGCCCTACTCGTATACCTTCTCCTCTATATATATCTTACACATACATTTCTCATTCAATTAATTCAGTTCTCTCTTCGCGGCAAGGCAAAAATACATAAAAACTCAAAATATCTTCATTAAAAATTAAAAGATATAGAAAAACATAAAACACCAAATACAATTAAAACAATTAAAGAAACAATTTTTACAATTAAAATTAGAGTTCCTGCGCGAAAACAAGCAATTCAGCCAGCAGGCTAGAAGGCAATTTTTTCGGTTCACAAAACTTGTAAGGCTTATCCTAAGTGTTTAACAGTTATCTTTAGTTTAAGTCACTTTTCTATACCTTCTATTTTCAGCTTACAATTTCCTACCAGAATGTGTTTTTAGAATCGCGTTTAATGCAAATGAGTAAGAGTAGTGTTTAAGTTACACTGACTAAGATAGAGAGCCTCAGAGTTTCTGACTAACGCGCTTTCGCCTTTTGACTACGTCTCTCTCTAGCCTGTTACTACGCTCGGCCGTATTTCAGGCCCTTGATAGCTTCGCTAACTTATTTGACATTTAGAGGCCAACTACTTAGAATTTTGATAGCTTCGGCTATATCCTTTTAGCTAAGCATTAGTTAAGTCTTAGTTCTTATTATTTTGAGTTCAAGCCCAAGTGGAGGCTTTGCTGTACGCTCTGAGAAAGGAGCCGACTATTTTAATTTTTATTTTCAGCAATAAAAGGTAATTAACCCTTCTTGAGTTTACGTCTCTGTTCCTGAATTAAAGCGATTATTCGCTTAGCTGTTCACGAGGTTCTCACACATTTAGTCGTTAGATAAAAAGGTTGGAACCCTACAAACTAAAAGTTTCCTTATGGTCCCACTCGGCAAAAAGACACTGAAGGTGCAGAAAGACTTTCACTATTTTGCTAAGTTTCAAATGTAAACAAATATGGCTTCTATGGTAAGAAAAATTAGGCTTAGTCACACTTAAATAACTTTAAAATGTTTGATAATTTTACAACTATTGCACGCAAATTAACTAAAGGCATAAAAGCCTTAACCGGAAGATAAGAACAACATAATTCAATCATTTTTAAAGCAAAAAAAGCGCTATTTACCAACATATAAGAATAAAAACAACTGAGCTTACAGAGCCGTGTAACAGAGTGGGTATATATACATATATAAATACTTTTGATGCCGCCGATTGCAACAAAAAAAGGAGGTGCACAACTACGTGTTATAGCAGTCATATATACAAAATTTCAATGTTCTGAGGCTACTCGGTTTTAAGTTATGCGAGATGCATACATACACACGTAAGCCACGAAAAAAATCTCTTCTGAATCCATTTTAAATCAGTTTTATAATTCATTTGGGGAAAAAAAGAGTCCTTTATTCTATCCTTAAGCACAGATGTCACGCAAAAACATCTTTAAATTGCATTCGATAGCGGTCAAAATGGATATGTTTGTTGAAATATTATACCTGGAATTTTTCGTGATTACAATACTTCTTTTGCTTCGTACAAGGAAGTAATAGGCAAAATGAAATGGTTTGACAGGAGTGAATGCAAGAGCAAAGTGATAGAACGCTAGCTCAGAGACAGCATTAAAAAAACCTAAACAGACCATTTTGGGCGAACATTAAAATCTAAACGCATTGAGATTTTTCTTTTTCTTCTTTTCTAATTATGTTAATTACTTTGCATTTTTATTTTACTTTATTTTTATTTTCACTTATTTATTTATTTTTGAGGGAGAGTATAGTGAAAAAACGACAGCCATGTATGAACTTACTTTACAACTTTGGTGTCCTTTCACTAGGACTTATTCGAAGTTTTAAATTAAAGGTAAAAGTAACAATGCCCCATAAATATAAATGGTCTTTTAAGCTTGTTAAAAATTAAATTCTCTACTAACTTTTTCAGCCAAAATACGAAACTGCTCGCTTGAAATTAGGAGAGAAAAAGAGCTGAATCAAAGGTCATGACTTTCTTGTTTTTAATCACAATGTTCAATACTTACGAATTACAATACCTGTTTTTAATGTTGGCGATGAAAATATACATCATTTTAGGAATCAAAAATGTATTTAAGCATATATTTAAACATAAGTTGCATTTAATATGATGTAACATAACTTCATGATTTTCATTTACTTTAATATCAGTTCTATCTTCTTACTTACAATCAGACAAGACTTTTATTACAGGATAAAGATGAACTTGACTCAGCTGGGATGTCATAGCTAGCTCTGACGTCAAAACCGGGATGCGTCATGGCACCTTCATGGGATTACCACAATTTTCATCTCCTTTTCCATAAGCTTGCAAAAAGTTCATAAGTCTCCTAATCATATTATCTCGAATTCTTGTCCTTCAAGCTTTAAGCTTGGTATCGATTCATTTCTTCTCAGTTCATACTCTATTTAAAATCATCTCCTTTCATTCTCTTTGTGGCTTTTCAATAACTCGAATTGACAGTTTTCGATCCTCTTTTAGCGTTTCTTTCTGTGAGCCAGCGTTTCGGACTCAAGAGTGACTTTTTTTTTTTTTTTTTCCAAACTAAAATTTGATTTGGTTTTTATTTTAAATATGAATGATTTCATCATCACGAAATTCATCAAATTCAAATCTCGGTTTCTTCCAAGTAGGATGATCTTGCAGAATTATAATCCGAGGATTTCGTGAAGTAAGGTTTCAAGCAGAATAAATTTTCTGTCATCAGGATTGATGAACACTTACAGTATTTATAGAATTGCCAGAAAAGTTATCATGATCTTCTCTTTTGGACGATATATTTGTGGGAAAAAGATTTTCTAGCCTTGTATGCATAAAAAATTGTTCGACATGAACTGTATGACATGAAAGACATGAATTGTTCGACATGTCTATCTACTTAGGTGCATCTTTCAGACTCTGAATTAGATATTGCACATCTATCGTTTATGTAACGCCACCCTTCATCCAATAGGAAGCAACAAAAATATGTTTCACTTTTCATCAAAACGGTGTTGCTATTACAACTTTTTTATTTTTAATAAAGCTAATTTTTACAAAGTTTGTAAATTAAACTTGAAATTTAAATAATTTTAAAAATTAAATATAAGTAGCTTAAATGCATTAAAAGTATTTTCTTACACTATGCTAAGCAAAATGCCAAAGTTTATGAATTCTAATGAACATGTCATAGAATTTTATACAAAGAAATCCAATATCAAACTGCATTAGAATTACAGTCTAATTTTCTATTGTTGCAACTTTTATAGTATAGAGGGCGCTATTACGCCAAAAGAATATTGTTTACATTATGTAAGTGTTTGTTCGACGTTGCGATGCTGTTGTGTTACAGCAAGGATGTCAAACTCGCGGCCCGCAACAAATATTTTTGCGACCCGGCCAATATATCGGCAAATAATAATATATAATAATAAAATAACATATCGACGAAGAAAAAAATGAAATGTTTACTGCTAAGTAATTAACGATAATTTATTCAGTGTTGTTAGATTACTCACAGCGAGCTGACACACACACTACTTAAATTACAAATGCGTGTGAGTAGCTTGCGTTCAGCTACCTTCGGCTTTTGGGGGACACGTGCACTCAGAACTTGTACGCATCCCCCGATAGCCGAATGTGGCCGAACTCATGGTCTCAGTTTTCCAATCATAGTTTTGTACGATATATTGGTGCATGCATGTGCATGCACTTTGCTTTATTATTAATTATTACTTAATTCATATTGTTACGGATTTCAGAGTTATTTATTTAGTTAGTTTTTTTTATTTAGAATTGTAATTAGATTTGCTTCATGTTGCCTTAGCAACGCAGACAATTTTGAAAAGACAGCTGCATTGGAAGGTTAAAAATAGAACAGCGCGTGCATTTAATACCTAATAAATAAATATCTCGTAATTGCTGTTGCCATCCACAAAAATCCAGATATTTATAGATGTTTCCAGTATATTCGAGAAATTAATTGTAAAGTTTATAAAAGACGAGAACAAACAACTCATCTCAGTAGTAGCTGTAGTTCTAGCGAACTGTTTGTTTACTTAATGCTGTGATTGATTTGTAGCGATTTCGCTGTGAGATAGAATTAGTTTCTCTGTTTTGAATTGATTTTTGCTAAACGTTTGACATTTTGTGATATTGTTAGAATATTTTTGAAGAAATATTTCAGCATTTTGATTTATCTCTTGTGGAAAGAATAAATTTTTGTTAACTTTTTAAC
>KK114117.1:0-63996 GCA_000611955.2 Stegodyphus mimosarum | reverse complement strand
TTTTTTTTTTGCGGCCCGCCTAAATTTAAACCTTGTTTGTTTGGCCCAAGTGTACCTATGAGTTTGACATCCGTGTGTTACAGTTATCTTGTTGGTGTTTTTTTATTAAAATATATACCGCAAATGTCGTCATCAATTTTTTGTACCAAACAGGATCAATTAACCACCGATGTGTAAACTCGTCGAAACAAAAGTAGCATTCGTATCAGAATACTTAATTGTTGTATTCACCTTTCGAATTTAATATTCGTTTCGTAGTTGGTTCGTAATATCTATAAACTAGATCAGAGATCTTTTATAGAATTGTATAAAACTGTAGATGTAGCTTCTATAGAATTATGTATAAAGATTCTGCAGATATACGTGCAGATATACTTTAAAGATTTACAGAGATTCTGTAAACATTTAAGCAGTTTCAAAAGTTTCCACATATAGAATATTGCGTAATATGCATTGAATCAACTAATAGAATTCTGATAATATTAAATCCTGTTTATAGAAAACTGGGTCACAATTCTAAAGCATTCTAAACAAGTTTCCTTGCTTTAATTTTTTATAGCAGGCCCTGTAGAAGCTTTTCAATACTTAAGAGTATTATAAAATCGACAACGTTTTCTCCAGGGATTAAAAAAAATGAATTAAATTTTTATTTTTGAATTTAATTTTATAAGCAAAATTCTGAAATAATATATGGCATGGAGGGGGGATAAAACTTTCGAAACAGATGTGATTATTTTTGCAATAAAAATTCAATATCATTTTGATTTAAAAAATATTTAAATAAAAATAATTTTGATACATTTCATAATAGATTTTAAATAATATTTAAATAATTTGATTTCCGAATTGATTTTTTTAATCTGAATTTTTTTAAATAATCTATAACTTGGCGGGGTGTAAAAAATTTCGGAACAGATGCGATTTTTTTCTAACAAAAAATTTCAATATCGCTTCGATTTAAAAAAAATAGATGGAAATGAATATATTTTTGGTAGCAGTTAAAGTTTAATTAAATTTAAGAAACCATTTCTCATATCAAAGATACACATACAATAATTAAAAGCACTAATTTCGGAATTAAAATTTTATAATTAACTGCATAAATTCAATTTTTTAACTTATTTTTGATTCGATATTACGCTATCATAAGATTTAATTTTTGTGTTATATAATGTAATTTTGCAATACTGTACTAAAAATTTCAGAAAATGTTGTATAAATCTAGAAGTTAAAAAACGTTAAGCTAGATGAATAAAAGCAAAATTTTCTTCTAAAAATGATTTAACATTTATGAATGAAATTTCTTAATTCTGTATTCAATACAATACACGAGAAACCAAGCTTTGCAGATTTCTGTTGAACACAAAGGCCATTTAAAGGCTTTATAAAATTTCTAATTTGTAAAGAAAAATTTCTGTAGAAATCTGTTTTGTGAAAGCTTCACAAAATTTCAATAAAATTCTATGTATAAAAAATTTTCATAAGAGAATTCGGCGAAAGCCATTTCAAGCGATGGTTCCCAAAGGGATCAATATTGGCTCCATGGGAATCGATGAAAGTTTAAAGGGGGGTTAATGATGTTTAAGAGGTTGATTGGGGTATGTTCAAGAGATTGACTGATGTACATGAATGGAGACGAAGATTGTCAGCTCGCAATAAACGTTAGGTGAGTAAGTAGATTGGGGAAGAGGAGAATCAGTATCTTGGTAATAGGAGCAAAGAATTTTCATGAGAAGTTCTTTGATAGGAGTTTCTGGTGTGTGTGGAAGAAGAGGATGCTAAAGAGGTTTAAAGGTAACGATTTTCAGCAACAGGGACAAGACTCAAAAAACATGAATCGCTCATCATCAATGAATGCGGAGCTATTCTTTTGTTCTTTGATCTGAAAGACAGATCGTAAACGTTGCTTCAGTAAACACATACTCTTGTGACCACACCCCTATACCTGTTTCACTGAGGGGTTGAGAGAAAGTATTTACTTTTGAGCATCAACCGTTGTACCTACCACACCGCCGCTGTACTCTTCAGAATACATAATTATTCATTGCTGATAATTGCTTTATCGTCTACCACAATTGTATTTAGCTGCACCCTACAACCACCTTCTCAAGTCAACTTAATCCTCTCCGCACTACTATTATGAACTCTCAGGTTACTGGACTCATTCTTCATTCTTACGTTCGTCAAAAAATGCTATGTGCCCAGTCTTATAATTTTATACTTGGAATGAGGCGAACAAATGTATGTTTCCATCTTCATGGTTAACAGTAGGCAATAGGATTTTCGGATTTAATTCGTCATTTGGTTTTCGCCTCACAGCAATTCGTCCATTGAGCCGAAAGACATTAAATTTTGACTCGTTTTCAAATATAACGTTATTTCGCTACGATAAATCTTTGCTTACCATGGACGCCACACGTATTTTCATTGTTCATTATTGACGAAGAAATCCCTTTTTACTAATCGCCCATTGTATACACATGTATATAATTTATTTCGCCATTGTATACATGTGTATACAATGGGTAATATATAATATAAATATTATAAATTATATTATATATGTATTATAAATATAATATTACCACCAAATATTAGAGCCCTGTAATATATTTAAACAAATTAAATAATGAAGAATCTGCGTGAATGTATGTATGTTCTGGCACTGTGAAAAAAGAAGGCTACCTAAAGATATCAAATTTTGAATAACGTATTCCTCCACTAGAATATGGGCATCTGAAAGCTCAAATTTAGAATTTGGAATTAGTTTTATTATCTATTTCCTATTTTGTAAAAACTTAATGAAATTTTAATTAACAAATTCAACTATTTCAAAGCGCTCCGTTGACATAAACATCGCGTGCATCTTCAAGCTCGAATATTTTATGCGCGAGGTTTATTTACGTTTCTTAGTTATTATTTTGGTAGTGTAGCAACGTAAAGACGTTACAGTGTCTAACTGTATTTTGCGTCGAATTACTTTGAATGTCTCTATCACTTTTCAAATCTCGTTTTGAATCCCCCGTGAAAAAAATGTCCCCTTGGGCGTAATATAAAAATCTGAAAGTTTTTAGATTTTATTTTATCTTTTTTTTTTTTCCCGCAATACGAATTTTTCAAGATTTTTACTTCTTCAGAATGATTTAAGCATTTAAATTTTTTTATTTAAAATGTGTACAGTTTTAAGTTCATAAACAAAACTTAGAATACATTTTATAATTCTTCGAATCCAAACATATTATAAAAACTCAATTGAAATGTAGAAAAGTGCGAAATTGTATCCAAAATTTAAGTAAAGATGACAAAGTACTTATTAAAAATTAACTTTTTATGGATTTGCGAATTGAGACTATGATTTATGATTTTATAATGCATTCGTAATACAAAAATGCAATAAAGTTTAGTGCAATAAATTCTATGAACATTTGCAGTGCTATTGTAATCTATAAAAGATATCTTTAACTCAGTATATTTCGTATCTAAGTACAATAATCACTTTTCCCTCCCTTACTTTAAACCTCTAAAAATGCGTTCTTTGAATTGCTTTCTATTACAACATTTCTACCTTCTCTTCAGTCTATCGGCAGGTGTAGATAGTTTTCTGCTATCAAATATATAATAGTGATATCTGGAAGACCTTAATACCATTAGCATGCGAAATATGATTAGTTTTTTTATACATTCTTTACACAATATTCCCGGCAAGAACTTTTATGAAATACCAAAAAAAAATTAGGTATGACACTTAAGAAATTCGCTTGGATAATTTCGAGCCTTGTTTAATTGGAATTCTACTGCTCCAAATCATGATCTTCCAATGCGACTCTTAAATTATGAAATGGATTTGTCCTGTCAAATCAAGCAAAGTGATTTGCGCTAACAGACAACAATTCGAACTAACTTCGTTGGGTCGAAAATATAGGTTAAAAGTCTCTAGAAACAGGACTGGAATTATTGATGGAATATCCCAAGGGAAATCAGAAATTTCTAGATCAAAAAGATTCGAAAATTTTTCCTGACTCCTTAATTCAGCTCATTAACTCCAGATTGAAGAAAAAGTAGTTCAGCCCGTAGCTAACGCGCCTAGAGAAGCATGTAATGTATATGGAATAATTCATTTAAAATAATGGATCTCCAAGAAATCGCTTGCAAAAACTTTTCAGAAGCTGCTATGGTTATCATCGACATTTGGCACCAATACGTATTTCATTTCCTTTCATCGTCTGAAAATAAACTATTCGTTTTTAATACAAAGAGTTTTATTTTGGCCATTTCCCAAGATAAGAAATGTAATTCGGCAAAGAACATGCCTTATTTATTTATTTTTTACAATGGGATATTTTTTACGAAGCTATTTCCTATGGTCCAAAAAGCCTTTTAAGAAAACACTTTATTAAAACAAGAGAGCACAATCGCTTGCAACTGGCACCATTAACCGGTAATATCAAAATAACAGTATTAGGATCCTTAATTTTTTAAACTTTCGAATTATAAAACTTAAATCGGCTTTAATTAACCTTTTTTCCAAACTACCAGTAACTAAAGGATACCGTAAATTTACAAACCCTAGAATGCATACACAGATACGAAATTGATATCATGGCCTCAAGTTTTTCAAATCTGGCTTGAGTTTTCGAAAGCCCTTTGTATTTCTTATTTCAGCCTTTATTATAAAACTTCAAACCCTAAATTTAATTAAGTTCAATTAATTTACTGATCGTGTTGTTAACATTACAAGAAAGCATAAAATTTCTGTGCTCGTTAAATGAATAATATACTTGCACTGGAGCTATAAAATGCTGTAAATGTTTTATAATTATTAAACAATAAACATTACTGTACAAAAAATAAATATTAAACTTCTGAAACGACCTAAATTTATGAAGTTATATATTTATTGCAAGAGAAAAAAACAATGCTATATGATTTAAAAAAAGAGAGAGAGAAAGAGCAGGGGAGGGAGAAAATAAAAATAAACAGCCTCCCCCCCCAAAAAAAGGAGGGGTGATAGTTTTAAAAAATGTATTACAGTTGGATCGAACAACATTTAAAATGAAATTAATGAATAATAAAAAATGGGTCGAATTTATTCACAGTTTGCCAAATATTCAAACATACATAGAAAAAAACAAAAACTAATGCCAATCTTTCTCCCTAAATCTATTAAATATATTCCTCAGCCTTTCCCACTCATAACTGTAAGAGTCACTAACTGACAGCAAACAACAAGTTGAAACTGTCATCAAGCATTTACTAACCTGCAAAGAAACGAAGGAAATATGCCTGTTCGTAAAAATTATTTTTACGGGATTTTGCGTGGGCAACGCGTGCGCGACAGGCACAAGTGATGACGTCAACTTCTCTCTCATTCAGCGCATGCTCGGAACGTTAACTTGATTTTTTTTTCTCTTCCGCACGTTTCCCAGACTGCGCTATTTATCAGACTTTTTACTCATGAATTGCCAGTTTAAGTGTCTTTTCTAAGATCTTCATAATTTTATAAGCTTTTATGTCACAAAATGTTTTGTATCAATTCTTTAATTCTATCTCATGAATAACGTCATTCTGCAGTATATTGTACTCCGCCGAGTTTATATTACTTTTTAACTTTAAAGAATAAACTACTTACACAGCAAGGTAATTTATACTGCAAATTAGTATCGATTGTCCGTATTTCATTGGACACTTTTTTTATCAACACTGAAATTTGCGAACAATTTTGTCGCCAAAGGATTTCTTCGCGGCGCATATGTAACGTTCAGGTAGCACTGCCGGCGAGTCCATTTATTTCACCGAGGATCAGGTTGGTTTGCAATTGGATACTGAGGGAAACTCCCCCCGAAATTCTCTGCTTCTTCAAATTATGCGCCGAGGAAATCACCCAGGAATTTGTTCACGGGTAGAGGGGAGCAGAGAACCTTTTCTTCAACTTAGCAGCAGCGGAAATATTTTTCTAAAACATATTTTTTAGGAGAGAACCTATTTCTCGAAGATACACATGCAGGTTGACCATACGTCCCGGATTATCTATCACTATCCCGCTTCAGTGTTCCAGAAAATGCCCCTGATTTTAACCTTGCGAAAAAGAGAATTAGAATTTATAGAATATAGGAATTTTATGGAAATTTTATGAACTTTTTACAAAACAAAATTCTGTAGATATGTTGCTTTTCAAAATTAGATATAAATTTTATAAAGCCTTTGTAGAATGCTATTCGTTAGAAATCTGCAACGTTTTCAAAGTGTATTCAAAACAAATTTTTAGTTTCTGATTTACTATACGGGATACAGTTGTAGAAGAGAAAGAGAAAAAATAAAAACTTTTTATTCATAAGCGTTGGATAATTTTTGAATGGAAATTTTGGCATTTTCCTTTATAGATTAATCATTTTTAGCACCTAAATTTATGTACAATTTGGGCAATTTTTTTGTTCAGTACTGCACATAAAACCAAATTTAAGTCTTCTACACACGTAAAATTAATTCAAATCATAAAATGAGTTAAAACATTAAATTTATGCTGTTAATTATAAAATTTTAATTTCAAAATTTAATGCTTTTAAATATTTGTATATGTACCCGTAATAAGAGAAAGGAGTTCTCAGTTGTAGTTAAACTTAGCCGTTATTTAAAATGTATTAGTTTTTATTTAAATATTTTTAAAATCAAAACAATACTGAAAATTTTAGCAGAAAAAATAAATCATCTGTCTGTTCTATATGTTCCATCTTTTGTTCTGAAAGTTTTTAAATTTAAAAATTTCAACTTAAGTTCTGAATGTTTCAAAATTTGGATTGAAAAATCCTATTCAAAAATGAAAATTTAATTTTTTCTCTTTAATCCCATAAGAAAATGTTGTCGACATCAGTACTGCTTTCAAATATTTATATGCTCCTGATAAATATGTTCCTATAGGATATTTTACAGAAAATTAAAGCAAGGATACTTGTTATTAAAGATGTAACTTTAGAAATATTAGAAGCAGTACTTACCTTTTTCGGTTATTCGTTTGGAATCTTCTTTTCATGTAGAAGTAATGACCGACGATTTTCCTTTTCCGATTAATAAGGATGCTTATTTTGCACATAGCAGTCTGCCAAATATTAAAATAATAATATATTGCCAAAAATATTTATTCCAAAGCGTTAGTTTTTTTTTTAATACTTTATCGAAATCGTTCTAAAAATGTTAAAACAGGCTTTATAAAACAAATGGAAAGAATTAAACATGAGACAAAAGAAAGACAGGAAAATTAAATTAATAATGAATAGAAATGAAATAGACGGAAACGTCAGTTAATTTTACCGTATCCGTACGAAGGAGTAGAAAGGTACGACAGCATTCAGTGGCTCAACAAAAATGATCGGATATTTTAAATTGTTGTATTCTTTAATGAACATAAAAACTAAAACAAATTAAAACAAAAACAAAGGCTTTTTTTTTATTATATATAAACTCAACATTTTTTATAGTAAATACATTTTCGAAAAGATGAAAATGAAATTCAAAAATCAATATCGTTTGTTTGATGAAGAAAATATTCTCACAACAATAATCGAGCACGTTTAGTAACAGCCAAAAATGACAAAAACATGCATTGTTTTTGCTTCTTAATATCTTGCGGGATTACCTTTGCACTTGATCACTTCATTTAATCTTTTGGGCATTTATTCCACAAGTTCTTTTGTAATTTTTGGACATATTTTATGCCACTCCTCTTGAATCACTGCTTTCATTTGTTGTCGTTGTTTCGAATTCGTTGTTCGCTGTTTCGAATTTTCGATTGTAATTCCTGCCAAATATATTCAATAAGATTAAGATCTGACGATTGGGGTGGTGCCTTAATTACAACTGGGCACTTATATAACAGAAGTCTAACATTGTAAGCAGTATGCTCTGGATCATTGTCCTGGTAGAATTTAAAACTATTTTGTATATTAAGTTTTTGTGATGACAATGCCAAAGTTCGCTTTAAAGATGTCAAGGTAATTATACTGATCCCCCATAATACCATTTATAAACTCTGTATTGCCATCACGGGAATGTGTCGTAAATTCCCATACCATAACTCCTCCTCTGCTGTGTTTAACCCCTGGTACTAAGTTTTGCTTCCGAAATTCTTCTTTGGGCTTCTCCATACCAGCACTTTGCCACCTGAGCCGAAAGATGTTAAATTTGCTTTCAGCAGCAAACGACACTTATCTTCCAGTAGTCGGGTGTCTTTTGTTTCATCAATTTTCAAAAGCAAGTCGAAAGTTTTCGGGTTTTTTTTTTTTAATACTGACTTAAAATTTTCTTCTTGCTACTTGCCTATGATACCCAGCAGATCTCATTAATCTTCTTTCAGTTTCTGGATTTATACAAATTCCTTATAATTCACGAATTTCCGCAGCAAGTTTAGGAGCACTCAGTCTTGGATTCTTTTTAATATTCTTTAGAATGAAGCGTTTCAATCCATCAGATAATTCATCATCCAGGTCTTCTTTTGTTTTTAATACGATTCTGTTTCTAATAACTCTTAATAATATCCAAAACAGTAGAAGTACTTAAATTAAGTAAATAGGCAATTTTTTTAATAGATTTCCATGGTTTCTAACGACGTTTACTTTGTGACCGAGCCATTGCAAGAAAACATTCAAATAAGGAATATTTTGTAAAAAGAAAATATGAATTACAAAAGCAAACGATTATAAATTGTTGCCTAGCTTCTTTATCCGAACTAACTTCATAAAATTTCGTTTTTAATTTATTATAGACGATTTTAAACAGGAATTATGAAATTATCCAATTAATTTTGTGGTATCTTTTTTTTTTTCCATTTCAACCTAAAACGTTATTTTTTAAATTTACTATTTAATTTTTTTCAAATTTATTAGTACAGAGAGAGAGAGAGAGCTAAAATATATATTCAAAGAAAAAATATTTTTTATTATTTTATTTCAAAGCTTCTCCCCTATTACTTAAAAAAATAAAAACATTATAGTATTCGATGGTTTTTGTGAGACACTGTATGTAGCATACCGCGTAAGGTGAAAATAATGAGGAACAAGTGAAAAAGAAGAAGCTTAATCATTTGGGATGAGAAGTCCCTTTCATAAAAACATCAGGTAACTGTTTTTCTGGGTGTCTTCTTTCAATCTTTGCTTTTTCTCTTAGCGGCATTCGACTCTGCTTGAGACTCAATTGGTCTCCGTTTCACTGAAGATTTTTCCAATATGATTTGTTGTGTGCATTTTAAAACGTTTCTAAACTGAGACATGGCTTTTTACTTAAAATGTTTTGCTGTAGTTTCCTTCTGTTTTCTCAGTGGGATATCCTTACATGACACTTTGCACCTTACAATATTTTGGGGAAAATTTCGCGAATCTTCTTCAGATTATTTTATAAACTAGATTCATCTTCTTTTCGTTCCTCTTTCTTTGAAAATATTTCACCCACAATTGCCTTTTGTTGCTATTTCTGAAATTGTTTCACTTCTTTCCTGTCGAACTCATTTTTATAGTCCTCTAGTAATTACTCCACGTCTTCATTGTTAGCTTCTAAGTCCGTGGTTTTGCCTAGAGTCTCAGTATCATAATAAACAATATTTTGTGTGTGTGTGTGTATTCAAGCCTTAAAATATCCATCGGGTATACAGATATAATTTCTTCCTGGCCGAATTTATGATCCTCTAAATCGCTTTAATCCAGGCTTTATTAATGGGAATTAACAAGTGGAAGATATTGCACGATATTTCTTAACTCCCTGAGCGTTAATTCGGTGTCAGAAGTCACCTTGAAAATCTTTAAAAATCATTTGCTGCCAACATTAGTGCTCGTAAGTCCGTTATCAGATCTGGAAGCTATCCGTGACTGTACGTCGACGGAAACATTTGATTGGTTGTTTTTTACGAAAAGTAGTTATCTAGCAAAACTCCTACGCGAGAGTGAGCTGAAAGTGAATATTTTCGCCACAGACGTAAAATGTTCCGCGTATTTAGCCGGGACATCGTTTCCAGAGAAACTGTTTCGGCTAGGAACTCTCCCGTTTAAGCGTCTCTTAGAAAAGTTTCTTCTAGCAATAAGCGTCTCTAGATGTAATAACCCCCACAACTGGAGTCACCATTCGTCATCTAAAACTTTTCTGTACAAATAATTTGTTCGCAAACCAATGTTCCATTAAAAGCATTAAGTGAACGAAAGAAATCCATTCCGAATGGAGCCGCTATCTAATTCGCGCGATGCCACGTGATTCTGATAGAACTGTTGCAGTGAACGTGTTAACAAAAAACTTAAATGCATATGGTTTAGCTCTTCATTTATTAGAAAACATGACTGCAATCAAATTATAAAGAGCTTAAAATAATTCAACAAGCTAAATTTTTTATATGGCCAATGTTAAATTATCATATACCTAATTAAAAGCGATACCGCTAGAAATGTATTTTTATTGATTCTGATTAATATTGATTGCATTTCATAAAAGAACGTTATTATTCAAAAATTAAAATTTGCAAATCAAATATGGGAATAGACGGGGTATAATCGGCATCCATGGTGGCTTGGTTTTCAATTCATACATCAAAAGGCACAGGGCTGACAAGTGTTGCCATTTGACACAGCAGAAAATCTTTAATTTATCTTTTAAATTGTATTACAAGCAGCGAGACTTTTTTTCATATCTTTATTTTATTTTTAATATTTATAATTCATGCAATTCATAATACAAAAAATTAATACAATGTACAATAACTCAGCCTTTTGTACTCAGGATAACTCCCGATATCATTCAGCTCACCGTGTGAAGCAGATACTTGAAAAAGAAATGATATGATCGGACAAGATTTGAATCCGACAGAATATTCTTCGGATACATTAGCCAGACCCTTTGCTGTTAGATCGCAATCTCCGTTGATGCCCCCTCAATTGCAAAATGCCTCCCAAAACCTGAACGAATATACTTCATTAATTCAAGACGCAAACAGTCGTGCAAGTTCAAAATCACCACACGCCTACCATAAGAACACCTCCCGACAGAAAGTCTACAGCTGTCTGTTGCTATAGAAAACAATTCTAATTCATTTTTCATAGGGGTTCTGGAAAAAAATGCATTTAAATTTACCATCTTGATGCACTTGTTGATGAACTGGCGATATATGATTTTTGATTCTTGCGTCAAGGAAAATACCCTTTATAACATTGCTTCGCCTTTTCCGTGACTAACATTCGCCGAAAACAAAACAGTAGTCACATTTTCGCCTAACTCCCCGGTACTTAAATTGTATAAGGCCTGTAACTGTAGTGACGGGCTCCAGTTAGATATACTGGTGAGCATAGTTCTCGTGATAGGCAGCCAATACAGAGCTGACAAAGTTCGCCAGCACTTAATTTTTCTTTTCCAAAAGATGAGAATAGGAATATTTTTTTTTCTATGGTGCCATGTGAGTTTCTGACAAAGTTAGCTTTGTTCACATTAAAACATGATTATTTTCATTTATCCAGGTCTTTATTTTCTTGGGTCTCATCAGTGGCCAAATGATTAGTTGGTAGTTCAACCCGTTTTCATACATCGGGTCCCAGGCGAAGAGGCTGGCTGCATAATTTGGTGTTAGTGATTCTATTATATGTAACTGCGTATGAGCTATTTCTCCTTAGAAAATTTCATCCTATTGCACCTGTGCACTCATGTAGTTTATTTTTAGGGTTTAAATACATGGCTATCTTAATGTATACTGTTTTACTGTATTGTGATTCATTTTGTATTTCAACTATTGCAAATTTTGTATTGTTTAATTTATGACCTTATGACCCAGTTTTTATTTATTCAGTTAATCAACTATGTATTATCCCTCGATCTTAATACAGCTAACAGCACTGCAATGAGATATGTAACATCCTTATTAACACTAAGCATTGCTCTGTTGATAAATTCTGACTTTGATATAGACTTAGAGACAGTCCTATTAAGGATACGATATTCTATTATATGATAGTTTAACAACAATCAAATTATTGACTCGTTCTATTCAATATGTTTCACCATATAAAATCATTATGTATTTATAACTTATTTGAACATATACGTGCCTTTGGCAAAGATGGCTGTAACAATAACTATGTATTATGTACATTGTATTTTTGATTATGTTAAATAAATGCCTGACTGATCTGCCAGCCTCTCCTGAGGCTGTGTGAGATAGCTAGTAGATTTTCCGCGATCTAGACACTATTCCGGTTGGTAAAACCGTAGGTCGGAAGTCTAAACCGTGGCGCCCTGGCCCTGTTCCTATGGCAGGCACAGGCTGAATCAAGGCCGTCACCTTAACATTTCCGTAGGTACACTAGGTATCGCCGGGAGTGGCCTAAGGGTCTGCCACGCATCTACCCTTACCACCAACCACTCAAAAGGATTTTCGGCTCGTCGCGCATTTTATTGATCCATTGCAACAAACCTCTATGTCTTCACTAGAGATCCGGACCTGGGCCCATCGGTACAGCAGTCAGCGTCACTAACTACTATACAGACTGGGTTGTCCGTTTTAAGAAGGTAGTCCTCGTGTGCTTTGCCATAATCAAACAGACTAACTTTTATGTTATTTCAGAAATATAATTTTATTGTGTGTTGGATATTTACCTAGAAAATGTCCATTCTTGTCACTTCTTCCGTAATTTTGCTAAGCGCTACAATTCTCTCAAACGGCCATATTTTCGGTTTCGCAAAATCCACAAAGTGAAAAAAGTAAGTACAATTAGAGGTCTTTCTCTAGGTGTTAAAAAGTCATATAAAACATATTTCATCATTATTTTCTGCTTTTATGATCTGCAGTCAACATTGCTAAAAAAAACCTAGAGATATCTCGTTATTAAGACAGACACTAATAGATAGAAGTTGAGGAATTTCCTTGCAAACTATTCGCATCCTCTAAATAGTTCCAGTTTATTACTTTTCATTTTAAACAAGGAAAAGCAAAATTTATGTTTATAAGATGGCAACAAAAATTTCTTTTCGAATTTCCTAAGAAAAGTTTAAATGTTGATTCTGTCGGATAAAATGAACAATTTCGTGCGTTAAGAATGCGAGAAAATGAATTACAGTTTAGAAAAATTATAGCTTTTTCCTTTTCGTTTAAAAAACAACCATCTGTTTAATGCAACAATAACAACTCGTAATGTAACATAAAAGAAAAAAACACAAAGTGAATATTAAATTATATACTTTAAGAGATAAAGATTATGAAACTTAATATTGGGAAGTTGATGCTGTAGATATCATAATGAAACACGAAACCAAACGCATATGCTTCGTTTTGCGTCATCAGTCAGTTTTAATAACACCTTTCTGTTGCAGCTGTTTGTCTTTTATTTTATAAATTGCCATGTTTTCTTGATACGGTAAAGAGCATAATTAAAAATATGTTTTTGTAGCGAAGAGTCAAAATTACTTTTTTTCCCCTCTATTTCTTTCAAAAAAAAAAAAAAAAAAGGCTCATATTTACCAGACGGGCAATATTAACCTAGACATTCCGGGATTTATAATTATGTCTAGGTTTCTATCAGGAATTGAGAAATGTTTGAGTTTTTTAAAATGAACATGATTGTGTGTCGTTCTTTAGTTTCGTTACTTAGTGTCATTACGTACAGAGGATGTTGATACATCTTAAGATACATTTAATCTATTCTGCTTTCAAAACCTCGCATGCGAGAAAGCTATGGATTGAAGGATGTCTTTTGCGCTTTTCGAAGAGAAAAATTTCTATTCTGTAATTCGAAAATTTTGTTAAATGCGTGGTATGGAAAGTGCAAAATAAACGAAATTATTAATCGCATAGGAGAAAAACCATCAGGCATTACTTCTACATGGAAAAAAAGACTCCAAACGAGTACTAGAAAAAAGTATGCACTGTTTCTGACGTTTCTAAAGTCAAAACGTTGGTAGCAAAAGAAAATCCGCCGCCCCAGAAATCAATTGCAAAGTGTTAAAATACATCTGTAGTAACAATAAATAAAATAATAAACCAAGATTAAGAACTTAAAAAAGCTTAAGAACCTAATGTTTTTAAACTTTTTAAGCTTTTGCCGAAGTATGTTGCTCAATGCAAAGCAATTTGTAGAGCCCTGTATGAAAACCATTTATTACGAGATAAATGGAAATACATTGTGACCCTCGTTAAATCATGAGTATACCTAAATGACCGCAACAAAAAAAAAAAAAGGTCTTTTTGTTGCAAACGAAGAAAAACAATATGTACAGACCTGGTACTCTCACGCAATGAAAGTTTCAGCAAGGAGTTTATGACTGTCGCAGGATTCTCTTACAATCGGAAATTTAAATAAGAATAACGGAAGAAATGTTAAAATCAACTTAATGTACTATCAGAGCATTTTAGGTCCGATATTTACAGAAGAAATTCCACTGCTTTACCTGAATGACTTTAAAAGAGTGAAATCTAATGAAGACAAACCAAGACGTCATACTTCGAAAAGTACCACTGCATTCCTTGAAAAAATGAAAACTGATACAGGTATTGCAAAATATATATTTTCAACGTATTCCTACAAAGTCCCCTGATGTTTCACTTATGGACTATTATGCTTTTGGTCTCTTGAAAACAAGTCTTTCTGAGCGCGAACCCACCGCGATTGAGGGAGTGAGGAATGATAGTCGATATACCTTGTAATTTTACGTAAAGCCGTTCTGTCACGGAAATCACGATGCAGGCTTATAATTCAGAAAAAACGCTATCAGATCGAACATTTAACAATACTCTTTACAGTTTAAATATTGATTTAGTGGCCCCCAAATCGTTCTAAAAATGTGAACACACCCTCTGTAGCAAAGTTCTTTTTGAAAGTGATTCAGGAGTTCTTATTATAAAACACAAGCATATTAGAATTTTCAAAAGCGTTGCATGGCAGAGCTCTTTTGAAGTACAATCTCCTTTCAGACGAAAAAAAAGAAAGAAAGATAAAGATGCATAGCTCTTTTATGGCTTCCTTTTCTCAAAGTGTCTCTACTGATTTTTAAAATTTATGAGGAAAGTGGAAAAGAAACAAGAATCATAGCATCCATATCATCTTCATTCTAGACAAGTTGCTAATAGTTAGCAGCGTAATTTTCAATATCTTGAATATATTGCTTTCTTTAGTATACGATTTCCTTTTATTCCTTCGTACAAAGTTTATGTATTACACACGCTTCTATAACATATCTGCTGTAAGCTTTCTAATTACTGAAATCAATTTTTTCATTGAATATCCAGGACGTGAGCATTTGTAGGAATTTTCCAATGGAAAATTAAAGGCAAATAAGTCCCTCAATAAACTAATTTTATTTAATTATTTAATTTCAGTAGGGTCACAAATAAATTACATAAAGACACCAAAAGTACATTACATGTATTTTACATGTAAGTATGTTGCTTATTATAATAATGTTGCTATCAATGCAAAAGCTTTCTCTTCAAACAATAACTGATGAGCTTAACATCAGTAAAGATTCTACTCACAAGAAGAGGGAAAAATTTGTTATCGTTTTGTCGCTCATCTGTTGACTGCGCAACAGAAAGGAAACTGAATCTTTTATTTCAGAATTTGGATCCAAATGAAAGACATTAATTATGATGTTTTCAAACAAATTGTGAATGGAGATGAAACTTATTTCCAAAATAAAGCAGCTGTCATCTGATTAGATTGGAGATGGTTCACCTCTGTCATTGAATAAGGTTTACCTGAGACAGAGATACTTTAATTTCTGAAATCTCGAGTAAAGAGCATGTTAGTGATCTTTTCTTATTGGAAAGGGATAATTTAAAGAAATTTGCTCCCGAAAGAATATTTTATAAAAACGTAATAGACAGACTTTTATTGAAAACTGAACGCATTCGGTCCGAAAAAGCTCAATCGAAAGACTAGTTTTTTCCGCACGAAAACTTCATTTCGCCAGTCAGTTTCTGAGAAAGAAAAGTCAGTTTTAAACAGCCTCCCAGATTACTTTCGTTTTCTTAAAGCAACTTTTCACCTTAAATACCGTTTTATTAGCGTTGAAAAAATTCAGGCAGCATTAATCACACTTAAATACACTCGTGTGCAAAACTGAGAATTTTTAAATTATGTCTATTTTCATGGAAATTATTGAACCAAGAATTATGCAAATATTCAGCCTACACATTCGTGTCTCCGGAGCTACGGTTATGGAGAGGTTATTAGCGCATTAGGGGTTTTCGGTGATTTGTTTATTCGTAATCCTTCACGACATTCGCCAAATTTTTTGCACGAGTTGGGTAAATTTCATAAGGTACAGGGCAAAATGAGTAACTACGAATGTATGAACAATGGAATGAGAGGAAGAATTGTCGGCAGACTAATTACAAGTGCACGTGGCTACAGAGCTCAATGTAACACAGTCTGCAGTTTGTGGAAACAGTTTCAAGACACTAGATCCATATCGAGAATACCTGGACAACATCGATCAAGATTAACAATGACGAATGAGGATCGTTACATGGCACTTTCAACGCACAGGAGTTCTACAGCTTCACAGTTCTCATGTGAACTGTATGCTATCAGTGGAACCCAAGTTTCATGGTCTACAGATCCCCGAAGGCTTCGTGGGATACGGCTGTATGCCAGAAGACCCGCTGTTTGCGTTCCGCTTTACCGCAACATACAAGAGAGCGCGTTTAGAATGTTGCAGATAGCACGTGCCTTGCACTCAGTGAAGTCCCGTGTTTTTTACAGATGAGTCGAGTTTTAGCCTGGACACTGATTCTGGAGAGAGCATGGGTAACACGACACCATCCTTGCCTTATCAGGGAAAAGGATCATTACGGTAGTGGAGGTGTAATGGTTTGGGTAGACATTACGTTGGACGGACGCACATCCCTACATGTGTTTCACAAAAGCTTTCTCTTTTGAGATATACAGAGGAAATTTTAGAGCCTTATACTCAACTTTTCAGGAACGCAGTTGGTCCTAGGTTCCCGTTAATGGACGACAATGCTCGTCCGCATACTGCTCAGCTTGTCGACGATTACATGGAAGGTGAGGATATTTCGATTCATGTACTGGCCAATCAGATTTCTTGGCCATATACGCATATCCGGAATGTTCACTATCTCCTCCGAGAACCATCCCGGAGTTGAAAAATGCCTTGCTGCAAGAATAGGACAGTCTGTCACAAGGACTCCTTAACTGCCGCCTGTTTTGTACGTTGTTACGCTGTGTGACCTGTCTGGCTGTGAGAAGGGACCACACCCCATATTAGACTCATTTTCCGTTCGACATCACAAGCCGTATTTTGGACATTCCAGCGCTATGAGCGTTACTGATAATCATGTTTCCTGACAAAGTGCAGACATTACCAAGCTATCGATATGAAAGAACACTAGGTAGCTTAAAAATTAACCATCACGAGATCGATGATGCTCCAGATACCTGAAACTACAAACTCCCAGAATACAGCCCTTACGTAGATCAACATCACCAACATATTATTACAGGAAATTTAGAAATTATACAAGATAGAAATTTAAGGCAGTTAATGAATCTCTGCACTAAATTTCGACCATTTTAAGTTAGTAAAAAATTCTGCATCCAAGAATTCGAAAAAGATGTAGAAACTTTCACAGTATACTCCAGCTACAAAACTAACTTACCAACTACGACTTACCTAGAATGGAAAGAAAAAATGCTCAGCAATTTCAGTAGACGTATCGAAGAACACTTGCTAAAATGGCACACATAATAAGCAAGATTTAGACAAGAAAGTTAAAATATTAAAGGATCTTTTCACCATTAAGACAACTGACAAAGACAGTAACAGCTTTAGTATCATTTGGAGGCTATTCAAGGCTTTTTTACTTTAATCTAATTGAAAAAGAACTCCATAGCGCAGTTACATACCATAAAATTAAAACTACAGCGAATATCCTGCAAAGACTTTTCACTGCAATTCATCGAAGACAGAAAATAACTACGAATTTATTTCACAACAAATTTCCAAACTTTATGCATTGCCTAAATTTAATAAAACACCAGTCAAGTTTCGATTCATAGCTAACGGAGAAAGAAATTACATGAAAGAAATAGACTACCGTTTTACTAAAATACATAAAAAAGTTCTCCAGTTTATTAAAGATGCACAGGAGCAAGACCACAATTTCAACTGGATAATAAGTAATAATGAACAGATACTAGAAACGCTTCTCACTTTAAAGATTAAAAATACTCTCTGTTACGACTTTGAGAATTTATACACGGCTCTTCCCTTACAAGAAGTCTTTGACAATCTTCTACCAGATTTATTTCCAAAAATTATTACTGTTAATTCCAAAGAAGAATGGAATCTATATTTGCAAACTATTCTTTTAATAACTACATTGCATTTACTAATGTTTTTTATAAACAAATCAGCGGTATCCCAATGGGAAATAGCACAAGTTCAGCGATTTGTAATTTGTACCTTTTCACCAAGGAATTTCATTTCCAACAACAGTTATCCCAAGTACAACGTTCGTATTATTCTAACATTTACAGATACATGGAAGATATTATTGCAATAAACAACTTCAATAAAATAGAATGCGATCACATTTATCCTTCATGTTTGAAACTCAGAAAAAGTAACTTTCAACAAGGAGATATTAATTACCTAGATTTGCAAATTATCAATTTTAAAGATATTAAAATTTAGGACAAAAAGAGAGATTTTGATTTCCCTGCTATAAAATTCAATCCATTGGCACTTCAATATTTCCAAAAGAGTAATACTTAATATGTCAGATACTTAGTTCTTAGAATAAAAAATATTTGCAACAATGTCGAATACTTACAAGAAGAAATCACTAACTTAGTCAAAATTCTATTAGGAATAAAACACCCCTATTCAAAATTTATAGAACTCTAAAGAAAGCTGGTATTAACTACATTTTTAATTTTCTAAATTGATAATTATTGCTTAAACTTTAACCGGAGGTAATAGTTGGATGACTACGATAAGCAATTTAATCTAAATATGTAGAAAGATCTTTTTTCTTTTCCATTTCAATTATTATTTACACTATCTTTCTACTATTTTGTAAATTTAATAACTGGCAAATCTTCTAGCTGTTACTAAAAAAATGGGGCTTCTAGTTTCTAAGACGCCCCGATTACGCGAAGACTTTTATCTTTTATAACATTTATTTTTCCTTTTTCTCAACTTTGGGCCTGTACTGCTTTCGCGTTTAAGATTTTGCAGAAGACAGCATTTTTTAGAAGTTTCTTACGCTGCAATTTTGGAGTCGACGATCACCCTCCTCGTAAGTTATAATTTTTACAGACCGTACTCAACATTTGGCATCCCCGCACACAAAGTTTAACAGGATAGGACACTTTGAACACATGTTTAAATACTTAGTTCTGCTGTTGGACACTTCGAATCTTATCGCATACTTGTTCAAGAACTACAATTTTTTGCCTCTCCAAAGCAGCTTCTAATTCTGTAAGAAACACAGTTTGGTCATCTGAAGAATTAAGTATATTTTCATTTAGAAAATCGTCCTAAGATTTCAGTAAGTTTGCGTTTTTTTCTTTTTCTTTTTTTTTGTTTCCAGTTTGTAGCTGATAAAGGCTCAGATTTGATTTTATTTCAAGAATCTTTATGAAAAGTTTTTCGTTTTCTTGGTATTAAAAGTTTAGATTAGCACAATCGGAGACCACCCAATTTTTGAGTGTCGTTTAAATGACAAATTGGTTCAAAGTATATTTGTTTTGCACTTTATATTTATTTGCTTTTGAATTTCGAATTTGCATATAATGATTTTAGACCAATTTGATTTTTTATATGGTCTTTCTACATAATGTAAAGTTTTTTTTTTTTTGAGTAGTCAAGGCGTGTAGGAAAAATCCTGGTGCATTTGAGATTCGATTTTTAGGTTTTTTATGAATTTCAATGTCTTAAATGAAAATTTAATAGATTCTTTTTTCGGTCTTTGATCTCAAATGAACCAGGAGAACGAAAGATGTTTTCGAAACATATTAATCGACTTTTATGAAGCTTTAATTCATTTTCCCCTGATGAGTTCTGAATTGGAGTTTCAGTAAAAGGAGATTAATTTGTACTTTTATTAGCTTGTATTTTTTTCTCTCTTGCATTTTAATTTTAATTTTTAGAGTTTATACTACTATGAATTCTTAGTTTAAATTTGATTTGATGTTTGATATTGTGTTAAACCTCTTATACATGGTTGCAATTATTAATATTGTTGAGGTATTGCCTTGCTTTGATTCCAGTTTAAATTTAACATCAGATGCTTTCAGTCTATTTTACTTCAATCCTGCAGCTATAGTGCAGGACGGATATAAAAAAAATTGCTTTTAATTTTTAGCCTCTTATTATGTTTTTTATGTATTTATATAATATATATATATATTCTCCTCAGTCATGAATATAATAACTCCATATGCAGTTTTTGGAGCTTCGATGTAGTGCACTAGCTCTTTATGATATTGATAGATTATTTAAAAATGCAAAATGCTGCACCATATTTATCACAAATATTGTTGAATAAATATTCTTATTTCTTCTTTAATTTTACTTATCAGTGTAAATATTACCAGATGTTATTTCTAGAAGTTCGTGGGAGCAATGAAGATAAGTAGAACTGTTAAAAAATATTCAATCTTAATTTGACAAGGGTCAGTGCATTCCGAAATCGAAGAAAAGGGTCAAGTGAGATAGGTTAACCTTTCATCGATATCAAGTATTCTGTTCATACGGTCTAGTTGCACTGTTAAATATTTTTAAAGAAATTTAATTCATGAATCAATGTTTGTTTATGACTTTGTAAATAAAAATTTTGAGAATCTTTCAGAAAATAATACTCACTGTGAAGGACAATTTATAACTTTCTTTTTCTCTTTCTTGGTATTAAAAGTTTATCGATTTAAAAGATTCGAGCCATTAATTAAAAAAATGACAATGAATATCAATATTTAATTTCAACCAAAATTCAATGGATGCCAGATCCGATATTTCTATGTTTTAAAAGAAAAACTGTAACTTCTGGAAAGCTCCGTGGAACTATTGTTTAAAACAAGCCCTCCAGACAAGTTTAGAAATAACCCGTGTGTTTATTACTCGAGCCAGATGCCTAAGTATTTTGTTGTTCTGAGAGATGAAATCGCTGTTTTCCAGCATATCAGCCAGATAAAGGAAACATTTTCTGTTTCATTCGATCTACAAGTAATATGGAGAAATACTCATTTTACTTTTGAGTACATGCGGTCAGTCTATCCATTCCAGAAGCTAAGTTAGAATCTCTACCGGCATATGATCGACATGATGACAAGAAATTTTGATAATAATATAATAGAATAACATAATTCATGCACTTTTGTCCCCTGTACAGTGTCATCAATAGCTCACTATTGACTCTGCATAAAGCCGACACCGGCACACTATGGACATCGCATAAGATCGACACCAGGGTACCATCGAGATGGCGTAGTGACACTATGTAGAATCGACTCTGGTATGGGAACGATACGGCGTAGGATCGATGTCAGCATACCATTCACGTAGTGTAAGATCGACGCAGTGCAGAACCAAAACAGCGTAGTATCGATATTGAGTAGGATCGACACCAGTTTACCATCGACATGGCGTAGCATCGATACCAGCATAGACCGATACAGTATAGAATCGACATTGGCATAGAATTTGTACGGCGGATGATTGACGTCGGCATACCATGATGTAGGACATAGTGTAGGATCGACACCGAATTGAATCGATACTGAACAGAATCAATACCGAAAAGAATCGATATAGAGTAGGGTTAACACCGGTACACCATTGATATAGTGTAGGACTGACACTGTGTAGAACCAAAATTAACCAGAAGATCGATAGGGTTCAGGATAGATACCGGCCTAGCATCAATATGGAGCAGAATCAACAGTATATACCAGGGATGGACAAGCTCCTTAATGGTCCGAGCCATTTTCAAATGTTTGAAATTTTTCGCGAGCCGCAATTAAATACGTATTTAAAAGGTATGTAAAAAAAGTATTCAAAAAAAATTTTTTTACAGAAATTACATTTATTGAAAATATATAAATAAAAGTACAAAATATGTGTATTGAATTTAAATATTAAAAATTAAACACATTTATTTTTTTTTCGCTTGATAATTCTTTAAAATTTGGTGAATAATTGGTGACAGCACTTCTCAGTAATTCTTTCAGATGCTGGTTAGTTAATACTGATCGGCGTTTGGATTTCACGAATTTTAAAGTGGAATAAAATGATTCACATAAGTACGCTGTTCCGAATATTGAAGTAAGTCGATAAGCAACCATTTTTAATTCAGGATACTTCGATTCTGGTACAAATTTTCAAAATTTAGTAATCGGCGTCGACTTATATTTTAATTGTACAGCTTGACCTTCTTGCATCTCTACTAATTCTAATTCTCCATATGCTTTTTGGGTCATAATTATATTGGAAATGGAATACTCAACTTGAATTATGTTAATTTCAAATGGATTCAGGAAAAAATCAAGAGACGATTTAAAATATTTCAAGTCTTGAAATCTATTTCGGAATTCCGTCAATATTCCAGCTAGTTTTTTTATATACTCGTTGAGTTTTTCTTGTTTAATATTGGAACAAAATTTTTTAATTCGAGGAAAATGACAAAATATTTTATTTTTAGTGCCCTTTTGAAAAAGTTGTATTTTAGTTTGAAAACTAAATATAAACTGCGAGAGGTCAGATATTATTTTATCTTTCCCCTGCAATTCAGTGTGTGCAAATGTTCCATAACATAAGTCAAAAACATTAAGTCTTGTAACCACTCGTCATTGCCTAATTCTGAATAGGTTATTTCCTTTTCTTTTAGATATGCAGTTATCAGATCAAACAAATCTGCAAATCGATTTAGTACGTTGTAGATAGATAACCATCTAAGAATGCAAAAGAAATTAATGTCATTTGCCAGTTCTTCATCCTTTAATTCTTCAAGGAAATTTTTGAAATGTCGATGATTTTTTTTGCATTGGTGCCAATGTAATTTACAATGTGTAACACTGTTTTCATAAACATCAGAATATTTTAAATATTTTGGAACGAGATGTTCTAGGTGAATTAAACAGTGAATCGGTATGAACTGTGGAATTTGAGAATCATCTCTTAAAAGCCCAATAAGACCGATTTTTTTACCCAGCATTGCCGGAGCTCCATCAGTTGCAATGCTGACAAGTTTAAGGCACATCAAAAGTTTTCATTATGGAATCTAATGCATTTTTAATATCGACACCGCGGGTTGACTCTTGAAGTGCGACTAAATCTAATAATAATTCTTTAACAACAAAGTCAGGTGAAACAAAACGTATGAAAACTGAAAATTGCGGAAGATCTGTGATATCTGTCGATTCGTCAAGGGCTAAGCTGAATACAATACAGTTCTTCAAATCATTTTTTAAATTATATTCAAGAGCTGTATTAATTGCAGTTATGCGTCGTTCGGTTGTGTGTTTCGAGATGGGAATTTGCGAAACAAGATTGTGCAATGCTGCATTATTCGGATCTTCTAAGTTTTTTTTTTTTTATATAAACTTTCCCTCTCCATACGGGTCTTTTGCACGAGCAATATTCCAGGCAATAACAAAACTGGCTTCAGCCACATTATTAGCTTGATTGTTAAATGTCATCAAAATTGACTGTTGTTTATTTAAATTTGATTTTAAAGAAGCAAGTTTATCTGATCTTAATTTGGAATTTGGTGGATACTGATTATTAGAAAACTGAGGATGATTGGTTTCATAATGTCGATGTAAATTGCTAGCTTTATAATTTTTGATCGCAGAATTACAAATAACACATAATGTTTTTCCGTTATTGTCAATAAAAAAGAAATTCTCCTCCCACTCATTATTAAAACTTCTATTTTCTTGCTCGCATTTTCTTTTTTTCTTTTCGTTCTCTGTCGTCATATTTTTAAAAGAACTGGAAATAAATCAATAAATTTAGAAAATACAAGTTTTGTATTATTAAAGCAATAACAACATGTGCTACATACTACGAAATAAATTATAGTTAACTTATCAAAAATCCCAGATTACAAATTATATCCGAAGCAAGAATGATGCAAATTGTTCCCTCCAGAGCACAATGTCAACTGTTCGTTGCAATGAAAGTTTAGAAATAAATCGGCCTGGAGTCGGTCGATTACGGACGATTGCGCCACTGTTTATGTTCGTTCGCGCAGTTTTCGATGAGTCATGTTTCGATGTGTTTGTTTGTTTGTAACCTCATCTCCTCTCGAACCGCTCGTTTCTGGACTTAGCGAAGCACACCATTGGATTCCGGATGTTTGTGGCAAGCCATTTTGACCATTCCCGTCTTCGTACGACTTTAATTAGCCGAGATATTAATTAAACACCAATTTTCCACCTACGTTTTTCGCTTACTTTGAGGGTTTTTTCCGGGATTTGGCTACTCGCCAAAGGACAAAATTAAGGTAGTGGAACATTTTTAGTCATTTCGCTAATTAAGCGTCTCATTTGCCAATCCACCTGGAACGAACGGCATCCCTCATTTGAACATCTACGAGGTGGAAGTTTCAAAATTTGAAACAGATCGGCTAATTAGTTGCCGAGTTACGAACTTTTAGTGCAATTTTCGGACTTTTAACAAATTTAGTCCAAAAAATGCACAAAACATTCGTAACTCGGGAAGTAATTAGCCGATTTGTTTCAAATTTTGAAAGTTCGATCTCCTAGATGTCCAAACGAGGGATGCCGTTTATTCCAAATTGTTTTGCGAATTAGGAGCCTAATTAGCGAGGTAATTATAAATGCTTTTTTTTGGACCGTTGCGAATTCTTTGCTGACAGGCTGATTCGAAAGCAACGGGGGCAGCTGGTATCTGGTCGATCGTTGGGTTGGCGAAAAGGTCAAAGTTCACGGATTTACACATGGAATCATTAAAAATTATTAACTTGACTTCTAATTAACTTCTAATTAATTTTTTAAAATATAATAACACAACAATGAAAAGGGAACTCGGGTACATTTATCGAAAGCCACAAATAATCCTTCAAAGAGTTGCATGTGGCTCGCGAGCCGCAGGTTGGCCCCCCCTGATATATACACTGGTTATCACAGATTAAGGGAAAATCACAAAAACAGCGATAAACTCTCTCAAAAATAAGCCAAACCGTGTATAATTTGAATATGTTGCCAAGTAACAGTAGCTAAGTAAAACTGTAATATGCAAATTAGTGGCGCTGCACTCGGAATACGACATCTGCGGGGAGCATAAAAGTCCATGTTTGAGAGCAAGCCCACATATTTCACTGTGATAGTGACATCAGAAATCTGAGATAGCCAATTCGTTACAATGACCTCCAGGCATCACTTGCCTGCAAAACTACGATAGAGAGCCATTGGGAGACTAGAGGCAGGACAACGTCAAACAGAAGTGGCCAGATGGCTAAATGTGAGTCCTTGCGTGGTTCATAAACTTTGGAGGCAATTTCAAATCACAGATTCGGCATCTAGGAGGTTCAGCCAAGGACGGCCAACTGCTACGACAAACGCCGATGACCGATATTTGACGTTATGTGCACGCAGGAATAGAAGCGCTACTCCGACTCTTCTTAGATCCTCCCTTGCTGCAGTCACCAGAAGGTTGGTATCAACATCAACTGTGCGTAGAAGGCTTCACGAAGGTGGTCTGTATGCTAGGCGATCAGCCATTTGCGTGCCGATCACGTCACACGCCATAGAAGGGACCGTTTACAGTGGGCACGACAACATGTCCACTGGATGCCTGATCAATGGAGAACTGTTCTCTTTACGGATGAGCCCAGGTTTATTCTAGAAAGCGATAGTAGGCGTTATTTGATATGGCGAGAACCTGGAACCCGCTATTATCCGTCAAACATCCGTGAAAGAGATGCATACGGAAGAGGCAGTGTCTGTGTTTGAGGTGGCACCTCTTTGGGTGGACGCACAGACCTCCATGTCTTTCCAAGGGGAACCGTGAATGCTCAGGTTTATAGGGATGACATCCTTGATGCTTATGTGCGCCCATATGCCAGGGCAATAGGTGATGCTTTCCTGTTACAGGATGACAAAGCAAGACCACACAGGGTTCGCATCGTAGATGATTATGTTCAACAGGAAGCAATTATGCGCATGGAGTGGCCAGCTCGATTCCCGGACTTGAATCCTATCGAGCACATTTGGGATGCTTTAGGGAGACGTCTCGCTGCTCTCAATCCGCTCCCTCAGACCCTTGCCGCGCTTGCAACTGCTTTGCAAGAGCAATGGCTCTCGCTTCCTATGGAATTGATAGACCGCATAATTGAAAGTATCACACATCGCTGTATGTGCTGTATTGCTTTTAGATGCGATCATGTTCCATATTGAAGGTACTTTTCCTAAAGCAAACTGACAAATTCGATTTGTTCATTTTATACATGTGCTAATTTGTATACTACCATAATTGTCTGGTATTTCCTTTTATGCTATTGTATACCTATGTGTTGTATAGTGTGTTTAAGTTTCATAAAATTCTAAATGTAACTTTTTCAGTAATCGTGATTTTTGTGATTTTTCTTTATTTTATGATAACCAGTGTACAATGGATACCGACATATTCATACGGCGTAAGCCTGACGCCGCCACACTGTGGGATGGTGTGAGACTGACAACGCATAGGATGGGTACTGTGTAGAATCGAGACCGGTATCGGATCGATACCGGAATACAACTGGTATGTCATAGGATTGACAGCAGCATAATATAAACTCTATGTAAAATCGATGCCGGCATATAATTGACATTGCATAGGGTCGACACCAGCATGCCATCGACATGATGTAGACTCGAAACGGCATAGAATAGACACGCCGTCGATCGACAGCGGCAGACAGCCAGCATTGCCACAGCGTACAAAAGCTTACGATTAGCAGCAGTGCATAATCAAGAGGGAAATAATTTGATTAAATTGATATTTTGGGGGGTATGCCTAAGATCGTCACTGGCATAGGTTCGACAAAGTATAGAATCGATATTTGAATAGAATCAAAACCTGTTTTTTTTTTTTTTTACTGTGTGTCGAATAGAAAGGCTGTCGATGTTGTGCGGCATTCTCGCTCCACTTGATAAAAATTGCCATTCTCCAGCCTTTAAAACTCCGTTTCTCGCTATAGAACATCTGCTGTTTTTGAGCATCTTCTTTTTGTTAAAGACAGTTCTACACAAACTTGTGCCTCCTAATGCATTTCTTTCAGTCTACGATTTACAGTCCACTTGGAAGAAATAACCGAACGGCATTAGCTGTCCATTAACTTTTTTAATTTCGCCTAACTTCAAATCTGCCCTTTTCAGTTCAACCGAATAGAATCGTAATTATTTCGCATGGTAGTTTTTCTTACTAATGATCAAACAAACTGTTGTCACACTGAAGTAGACATGACATTTGTTATCAAATGTCATCATTTCGTCATAATGGCAACCACACTTAAGGGCAATCTGCAGACGGGAAGTTCGTTTATTACTGGTCGCAATGATCTTTCCGTGTATAATTTCGGTGTCTGGAAAGAACATCCTTATAAGGCGGAAAAATACAATCTGTAAATTTTAAGTTACAGTCTAACATCTCGAACAACATTTTACTTCGAGCTGGAAAATGTAAAATGAAAGGCTATGGAAAATGCTCACTATCTGCACGTTACCTGATAAGTAATCAATATATGATATACTGTATATGAATATATTATTAACGACTGAAAATTTCGAAAGATATTTTGGGAATAAAACTGCAACTGATTCGATGTGAGTCAGAACTTTTCCTTATCTACAGCGTAATAAATTTCATTTCAAATTTGCATATTAATAATTGAATAATACCTGCTCTTACCAGAAAATTCAGCAACGGAAAGTGCATTTTTCACGAAAAATTATCTCTGAGTCCAAGTAAGATAAATACAATGACAACATTCCGTAAAATATTTTTACTTCTTTGTCTGCCATTCAAATTGAAATATATGTACTGAAGAGTATTTCTGTACTTAAGTTCAAAATTTTCCTACAGTAGGTGACGTCTAATGTGATCACGTTTATCTACGACTATTTTGATAGCATTAACCGAATGATAACATTAAGCGATGGGAAAATTCTTCAAACTATCAATGGGCTTTGTTAGACATGTAACTAGAAACATATAAATGCTTGCTTTCACAGTATTTTAATTAGGAAAAAGTCATTAATAGGTAGATGATTATCTGGAATCATTACGCAAAAGCTCATTTATGAATTGTTCATATTCATAATATTTTAGAAAATTTGTTTCAGACAGCGACAGATACGTTCTTGTATTACTGATGCTGCAACTTGAGTTTTTTCATCAACATCCACAAAAACGTTACAAAATCCTCACTTTTCATGTTAGTTTATTTATAAGAAGGCTGGCATACTTAAAACAGTTTTTATCATCTTTTCTGAGATTAAATGTTGTCTGAAATCAAGGTCAAGATTCTTGGAAACTTATTAACTCCTTACTCGGCGATATTTCTATACTGTATTTCGATTTTATTCAGTGGCTTTACCTTTTTTTGACAGCATTATTTCAGTTTATAAAGTTTATTATATAATATTTTTATAATATTAACCGAATTCTTGACCACAATAAGCGATATATTTTCTATGTTGTCGCGTACACATGGGTGAGACTGCAGCAAGTCCAAAAGAATATCCGAATGATAAGATTAACCGCGATCATATTAAGCGGCGCCTACTATATTACATTTTTTCTCATATATATAAAATTTAATACATGAATTTATGTGCGCAGTAAGGAAATAATCTAAAAGGAGGAAGCGACGACTTTCTTGTAGTGAATGGCTCTAAAATATCTATCAGAAACATACAGAGGACGAAAATAAGCAGATCTCGTAATCGAATGTTTGTGCAGAAATAGCAAGCTGACACTGTTAAGATCGCTTTGTGAAAGCGGTCCGATGGCGTAAATTGTCATTTTCAGTACAGTTTTCGAGTAGTACACAACAACAACAACTACGGCTTCCCCGTTCCGCCTAAAATGAATGGCACTACAGGTCCTTCCCCCCGCAGAACCGAGGCCGAGGTTCAACCGCTTTCCCGGAACCTTGAGGGGTCGGCGCAACGCACCCAATTTTGGGCGTCACTGGTCGTCAATTTACTACCCACCAGTCGCTCGGGCGAGCCCGTCGCAGGGGGTCATTACCCAGCATACCCGGGGAGTTACCCCCGGGCTACTAGCACCACCCTGCTCTAAGACATGCCAGACCCCGGGCCGGACAATAAATGACCTTTCCGGAGTCCCCAGAATCACTAGGTTCATAATTTGTATACCCCCGTGGCCGAGACTGCCTAGGTACAGATCCTAGCCAGTAGCTTCGCAGAGCTCTCTACGTCGACCCCCGGGGGGTCGAGTAGTGTACGTCACTATACGAAAGTCTACCTCACCACTACGTATTTTATTTAAGGAGCAGAAAGCGGAAGCAGATCAGCTGCTCAAACGATACGCAAAGAAAGGTTCCCGAATAGATAGCTGCCTAATCGCCAACTTCCTTTACGTGCATTAACCGGGAGCTGTGAATAATCTTGCATTATTGTAGGTGATCTCACTTTCGATCTTAGCTGTTGTAAGAAGCTGAATAATGAAAATGTTTGTTTCTTTTGAATTTACCCATGTTTCTTAGCTATAAGTAAATACTGCATCCCATTCAAATTGCAACACCGCAAATAAAGCACATAACAAACCTGAAGTTTACATGAAAGGTAGAGCATGCTAAGATATGTAAATGGTTAGTATTTCGCGACATACACAAATTACGTGCAAGAGTAGTGGTATTTTGAAGCAGCGTAAAAAGGGAGATAGAAATGCCGATTTTTCATTAGGAAATAGAGTTTAATCATTATTTTATATATTTCTGATCGTGTTATGACTTGTGTAAGACGAAGGAACCTATGCCAGCACGTCTCAAAATTCAGTCTCTGAAGAATCATAGCTTACTACCACTGCGGATTACCCAACTACTATTCCTGCTAGCTCCGGTCGAGATACAATTAGTGTTATCAGAATTTGTAATCGGTAGGTCCACGAGGGCCACGCAGAGCAAAGTGTGGAACTTCAACGGCCTCCGCTAACCATGCCCGAGACCGAAACAGTAGTCAACTCAGCGACATTACATACCCTCGGTCAGAATATTAAGTGTGTTGCACAGTGTCAAGCAACCGCACGTACCATAAACAGCGTCTACAACGTCATTGATTGTCAGCAAGACAGCTATTACTTAAGCTTACCGTGATCCTACAACACAGGAATTAGCACCCAGAATGACGTGTTCAAACAAGTACGTGAATGCATCGATGACGTGACGTTGCCGTTTTCCGACAAAACCTGATTTAGTTTGCATGCCGTATGTGTCTGTGAAAGCACCGAGAATAACGAATGCTGGAAGCTAGCATGCTTCATCATCATACCGCCCCAGCATCTGAACTTGATGCTTATGGGGAAAATTAGGCACACAACCGTTCATATCTAGCCAACATATGCGGTTCTCACCGTTACATTATTGAAGTTTTATGTCCTCAGCTTGATCATAACTTCCAGACATCCCTTCGCCTCATTTTTCAACAGGACAATGGGCATCGCAGCTTGCCTGTGCTATCCTACGTTCCCTCAGTACGCAAGGTCTTATACTTGTTTTTTGGATGGCACGTTCTGCAAATCTCTCACCAAATGAAAACGTCTGATAAATGGTCACAGAAAGACTGGCAAAACAGTATCCGCCATCCAGTACGACGTATGAGCTAATAGAACTGAAGTCACATAAACGAACTTCACGTACTACGAACCAGTATCTGTTCCACTTCATGGCTAGCTGTGTAACTCTTGCTATTGTTGTCAGATGCGAATGTCTGATGTGCTTGTTTCTGAATGCTTCGAAATTATATGAACTTTTAATCAGAGAGATCTTAATGCATGGGCCCGCTGGGCGCTTGCCCAGGGGACCCACGAGCATATGTGCCCTCTGTTTGTTCATTTACATTTTTTTTTCTGTGAGTGGCTGTGGTAGGGGTGTGTGTTGTCCGGGGGCCCATAGTGCTGTTAAAACTACATTGCTTTTAATTATGTCATCTTTTCATTATGTATTTTATAAAACACATATTATTCTTCCAACGCTTTCCTTCGTGGTGTAATAGCATTAATGGTCAGCAATGTAATAAGCCTTCTTAAGGATCAGTAATTAATATTAAGGATCTTAAGTAATTAATCTTAAGGATCAGTAATTCAATAAGCATGATGAGATACTGAGAAACAGTGTTAATATTACTGCAGAAAAAATTACTTGGATATCACTTTTCAACGTACAGAATTTCCTAAGATAAATGCTGACCAAGCTGTTCATTCACCACTCCGTTGCTGAGGTAATGAGAAACAAATCTCGGCGGAAATACAGAAAATAAAGTTTTAAAGATACCATTATTATGATCACCCCCCTAGTAAAGTGTTGATCAACCTTCGGCAAGAAAACGTGTTGCAACCTATCGTAGAATGGATTCTATAAGTGTTCGGTAAGTATACGCACGAAAATTATGTTACATTTAAAAGTACAGATCATGCAATTCCCACAGATTAAGAGGAGATTGTCGGTGAACTCTGAATGAACAGTTTATAACATCTCAGATATGTTCAGTAGGATTAATATCCGTTAGGTAAAGATCTCAGGACATCAGATGGAATTCATCAGCAGGCTTCTCAAAGCACTGTAGCCCAGTTCCGGCCTTATGACAAGGAACAATTCTTTGCTGCTTATCCACTTTTGGTAGTGAAGATAAAAGTGATGAAACGGCTAAATTCTCAACAGAGATGTTGACATAGTCCGTAGCTGTCATGGTGCATTCTAGAACAGCCACTGGCTCCAGTCACACCCATTAGAAAGTCTCCTGAAGCTGGTACAGGTAGAAGTTAGGCCAGCATCTCTGTAGATGTTCTCATGCAGTCGTCGATGATACTGAGCTTACGAGAGGAGGGTAGCTGGAGTCCCATATCCAAGAGATCAGATGCTCATATCCAACAGAACAGATGAACTGATTGATCAGATAAACAATACTTGGATATGCATTGCAATTTCTCAGTTCAGCCACAGGCAGTCGTCATTTGTCTTCATGAAGCGAGACAGTATCCGATTTGTTGATTAGGCTTGAACATGCAACATCTCTAAATCCATTACCTGTTTCATCGCCTTTATTCGATTTCTCAGAGGTACCAAGAACAGCACTTCACGAACATCTAATTGGCAATACTATTCAGAGATGCTTGTTCCAAACCTTTGGACAAACACAAACTGCTTTTTAAAGTCATATATCAACATTACACGAACAGGTTGTTGACAAATGATGTTTTCGTTATAATTTGATGCAATTTGAGGAACAACATGGACGGGAACCGATAAATAACATCCCCATTTTGTAGTCAAGGGGATGGTCAAAATATTTCGGCTGTTAAGTATTGTAAGGTAGTATTGTGGCTTGTAGTGATGGGTGGTTATAATATTTTGGTTGATTACGTCATAATATTTCTGATGATTTTTTAGTTGCAGCTCGTAGTTTCTAATTGCTTTAAGACATCATTTCTAATTCGCAAGGCAAATTCTTATTAATTCTTGGCTGAGGATTCCTAAATGCATGAGTAACGCGGCTAGCAAAAGGCTAAAAAAAAGGCGGGACTAAGTAATTCTAATGAACTATGGCTGAAGTATCATATAGGGTAATATGGCTACCAGCATCTCTTTCTCTAAGTTCAAAAATTTCATTCTTACCCACATGTAACAAACTGCATTCTGGCTTGAGTCGACGAAAATAGAAGGGACAATACAGAAAAAATAATAAGATAATGTGTTAATTTTGTTCATTTATTAAATAAGTATGCAAGTCTCCAAATGGCTTTAATTTAAATGTGAAATATTATCACAGCAAATGTTTTTCTTTTGCGATATTTTGGTTTACTATTTTCAACAGATTATTTTAAATACAAGATTTTAAGTTTTATAGCCGAGCGGTGTAGCGGTACACCACGTTTATTCGATGAATAAATGTTCTCTTCTAATATTCATGACAAAATAACTTAATTACTGCATTTAAGTTGTTCTTTACAATGTTTGAGCTTGACAATAGAAAGATAAATAAGCAATACAAGGGATTATGTGATGCTAAGCTACATATATAAAGATTCGGGAAAGACATAGACGGTTATTGAAACTCAAAATAATAGACGCTTGCAGTCATGGCAGATTTTAAATATATATTTTAATTTTAGTTAAATATTTTGCGGTCACAAATATCTTGGCACACTCACAGTGCTTATTACAAAACGTAACATTTGCATTTTAGATATTATTCCAAAAGAAGAAGTTAGAGTGGCAGTATCTTAGGAGCAACAGAAGTCTGAACTAAGTGCATAATTATTCAGTATGGAAGATTAGTTAATCAGAAAGATTTCGGTTCTCAAAGTTTTGAGTTCAAGTTACGAGTCAGCTACGTCATCATCGTTATGTAAAAGTCATATGATACATATTAATCCAGAAATGATGCAATCCAGAAACCGTCATTATAAAAAAATTGTTATTTTTAGAATAGAGAGGGGAAACACTTAAATTAAACTGAGGACCTAAGGGACTTTATTGCTAATTTAAGTTATAATTTTGATTTACATATTTTTTACCTTAGATATATATCTAATAAATGTTTGGTACGCCACTGCTGCGTAGATGACTGGAAACTGTGGTGTAATGGATGATCGCATAGAATTTTGGAAAAAGCACTACTATCTTGGTAGTTAAACATCATGTATTTTTGGACGACGAATTTCTTAGCACATATCTTCTTAATTGCAGAACACTAGGGATGCTAAACGCGCCTAAAAATTTTAGGTATGCAGTTATATTTTAACTAATGGAGAACGCCTAGCAGAGGATAAGCAACACGTTACCAGCAGAAAGGCGAAGCGGTGAAAGAAGATGCGTAACTAGTTGCGGTGCTACTTATGAGCTCGGAACGCTTTGTTTTAATCCTGTTTAGCGATTGGGCAAAAATCTACAGCATTGCAGATATTGCAGGGAAAATGTAGATACCTTGAGGTAGTGGTTTTATTGAAAATTATAAATTTAAAGGTCTATCGTCATTTTGTTCCAATAAGTCTAATTTGTTAATAAATTTCTATCATATTTTTACACGTCACACACACACATATGTAATGATTCCAAATGTGTAGAGGAAAACACTGGAACTTTTAACAGTTTTCGTTATTGCGTAGATGGCTGAGTGGTAAGCTAGAGGAAAGAGTTGATGCCAAACTAAATTCAGCCAATTATCATCTTTATTTTCAGTTTGCAAGCACACTAGAATAATTCCTTGTAGACACTACTTTAATCATAGCAATTACAATAATTTCTTATATGCACAGATAAAAAGATGCGACGTCATTTCAGGATGAGAAGCATAAGCGGTGCAGATATGTTTGCATGGCAGAAGTGAGGAAAAAAGAAACGTTCCAAGTTCAGTTGGATGCGCCACTGATTAACTTGCAGGATTTGCAAGTTTTGTTCCGGCTGTCTCAGTTAGTTGCTATAGGGCGCTGAAAGTAGGAGAATGCATGAGTGATACCATCAGTCGGTATTGCAGATGTTGGGAGGGCGTGACTACCTTGTCACGTGAGGTGTGAAGTAGTCGTTGATACGTTGCGAGATTTCAGGTTAGAAATGCTGAAGAAAACATTAAATGTACAAAATTGCAGAAATAATTACATAAAAGGAACATTTTCTTTCAGAGTAACATTTTATGGAATAAAACAAATTTCATCTCTTAACACAGTCTGGAAGTCTTCCTTGCGAAGCAAAATTTACACTGCGCAGATGCAAATGTGAATCAAAAGCCAAGATTGGTCCGTTTTACTTGTAGTTACCCCTTTTTCAAGCAAGATTACGTAATTTCGAATGATCTCGAATTTGGGAGAAGGCTGAATTTAGGGGGAGAGCACCAAATTTAGAATGTTAATTTTGAGGTCTCCAAGTATTTTTTAAAACAGCTATCATATTTTGTTATAGCTTACACTACACGCACATGTAAATACATATATACATAATTTTTTTAATAAATAATTACAGTAATGTAGTAATTAGGTGGAGATAGTGATACTTTTAAAGGTCTTTTCTGTTTAGTTTAGGTCTTCCTATTGCTAGGCGTTTACAATTAGTCATAGTACACAGTTCTACGCAGCTTGCAAGGCCTCTCTGTTACTTCTATCTTAAGATGCTCAGCCACAACATAGCATAGCACGTAGATGAGATTTATAAATGAGTAACTTGTTATCCATAGATAGAACATTACTCTGAGGGGAAGAGTCTAACTTTATACGCTCCAAACTTATTCAGAATAAATTTAATGTGTTGGGTCCATGTAAGTAAATTTGTGAGGATCACCTTAAGCTAAGAGACTTTCTTAGCGTAGGCTGAAGAAGATTAATTGTTATTAAATTATTGGTTAGTTTTATAGGCGTTGGAGGAAGATTAAGAATAGAAATAAAAGCATCTAAATTTTATAATTAAAAGAAATGCTTCTTCTTAGCTTTTAAAACAGCATATTCATATTTATATATCGTTTATACATATTTGATATATATTATTTGTTTTTAAATTAAAAATATAACAGGTTTTTAAAGAATAATCTTACGAAACAATACAAATGGAACATTAACTACTTTGAACTGACGTTGCAACAATTTTGAACTGATATTGCAACTCAGCAAATCTTAATTAATAAAAATAATGAATAAAAATACGTTGCTGCTACACTTTCTTCTCTTTGGTGAGCATTTTTTAAGCTTTGCTCCTTTAATTTTTAGGAAATTAGTTCTTAAATTAATAGGCTTGTCATAAGCTTAAGATTGTCTTAAGTTTTGAAGTGAAATCTGCACACCAAGATAAGACTGTAACTTCTTTTTAATCTTAAAGTTTTTATAATTTTTTAATGCCCCTTCCTTAACTTTGTAAAATTTTAGAGCGTTAGGATGTTAGATTGTAATCTAAAAATTCTCAGATACCAAAAATTCTTTTTTAATCTCTTCCAAGTTTTCTGGTATCGAAATGGCATCGGAAAAAAGTCTCATCCTATTTCCGTTTAAAATCTGACATTCGTGTTAAAATAATTATTCACCGCATAAACAACTGTTGCCGTTCAGTCGCCAAGAGACTAAATTCCTTCTGTCGGTAGATATAAATTAAGTGCCTAATTCTCTAAAAAATGTCTTGCAGTAACTTATCTTCTTCCTTTGACCTATGTATCTCATGAGAATACACTCGAATGTTAACGGACTCTCCCCTTCGCTCTGTGTTGAGAAATGGACTTGTTTGTTGATTTATGTTACTTATGGCGAATTTCTTATCATCACTCATTTCTCGCTTTCATCGAACAAAATAACGCAGAAAAACAAATATACGACGAAGGGAATATTTGCGAAAAAAAAAATAAATAAACAGAGCATTTGTGAAAAGTGATTGGGTGACAGATGTACTGAGAAAACGAAGAAGCTATGAAGATAGCGGCATTCTGAGAATTTCCCTATGAGCTGTAGATGAGAAGGGAAAAAAATCTAAGTAACAAGGGAATTTTAGAGAGGAAGTGGAAACTTGTCAACACTTCTCGACGTCATCCTAATTAATAACATGTATCTATTTTGTTTTCTGCTGAAAAACACAACGCATTCCTTTGTTTCAATTAAATTAGAGCAATGAAATTAATTCCTGTTTTTAGAATTTTTAGGATTTCAGGATTGGAAGAGAAACACGTCAATGTAAAAATTAAAACCAGTCCGCCCCCCCCCCCAAAAAAACAGCCTTCGATAGCTACGCCAACCTTTTTTTTTTCGTTCTGATTTTAATTTTAAATTTCAGTGTTTCTTTTAGAATTACATTTCATTTTTTTTTGCGTTTTATTAAAAGTTTACACCACTTTAATAGAACATAATTAATTACAGTAATTTAACAGCTTTTCCATTAATGTTTATAAAACTGCATAACAATCAAAGATTATAGGCTAATTTAAATGAGAAATGCATTCATCTCGATTTATTTAATAATACATTATTAAGTGCCGCACTTTCTAAATTTTATCTGTTAATAATAATATTTAAACCAACAGAAAATATTAAAAACGCCATAATAAATTTATATCCGAGAGAAAGCGTCAGCACGAAATGTAGAATTAGGTGGGAGAAACAACATTAGAAACTGACATAGATTTAAATAAAACTCTATTCATTTCCAGGGCGACTAAGAAAAGCGCTCTTCTTCAGGGGAGGAAGGGGGGATAATGTTTGGACCTAGTTTGGCGTATTATTAAAGTGTTAATAAGCTTGATTTTTCTTGGATCTCGGGGCAGGGAGAAAAAAACTGTGTCTGGAAATCATAACTCAATCATAATTAACATTTCAATAAAGCAGTTATTCCTGAAAATTTTTTTAAATTAAAATATATGCATAAAAAACGAATACATAAATAAATATTTTGCATCAGTTTTCACATAAGAATAATATATATCTTCTGTTGCCAACTAATAAAATTAAATATTTTCTATCGAACAACACGGAAACTCATAGTTTCAGTTATAAATGCGTTTGGTTTCGCATTTATATTTTGAAAGAAAAATGATATAGGAAAAAAATGAAAATAGATAAAAACATATATTACTGTTTGAGAAAAATTAAAATAATAATAAGAAAATCTAAAAGGTTTCAGATTTTAAGTTACGTCCTGCTTATTTACGCACTAAAAAATCCCTAATCGAATGGACGAATGGCGATGTCTACGAATTTAACCACGCATCTAACGACGGGTCTAAATGCCACATCTGAATTTCTGCTAGCGGTGGTTCAGTTATTATTCTATGATCAAAATCTAGTTTTTAAAAGGATTTATTAAAATACTAAACAAATTAATCTAGTCTAGAATCGAATCTAATGCTACATCTCCTTGAGCAGCGTTCGATCTGCGTCATTGCAAATCGAAAGTCAAGTTTTCACTGTTGCCATTCCGAGGCAGAGAAAAGTTTGTTTCTAATCAAGACGGAACATCGGCAATGGAAAGTTTCAAATCAAACCGGAACACGTTCAAAGGGAAGTTTTTTAACATTTTATGTGTTACCTTTATTTATTAAATATCATGTTTTTTTGCACTTAAACCATAAAATTCAATTCAAGAGCAATATTGCAAAATAATTTTAAATTGAACATATCTTTAAAATTTCCGCTCGCTTTGAAATCCTTGAGCTTGTTAATAAAAAATTCGTTGAAGTTTTACAAAGTATGAAATCGATAATAAAAAAAATTCCAAATTTCAAATTTGGGCTTCCAGATGCCCATATTCGCAGTAGGGTTACTTGATGCAAAATTAGATGTCTCTAGGTACCGTCGTTTTATCACAATGCGAGAAACTGTATACATTTATGCAGATTCTTCATTATTTAATTTCTTCAAATATAATACAGGGCGATAATATTTGGTGGCAACAATTTGAAAAGTGAAACGGACATTCAGAGTGATTTGACGCAAAATCGCAAAACGAAAACAATAGTCCTTCAGGGACAAAGCCCCTTTGGACTAAAAGAAGTTTGAAAAATTTATGCAGCTGTAAAACTTCATCAGAACACTTAGATGTTACTTCGGTTGCAGATGAATGGTACACACGAATTAAAAATTTTGCAGTCCTCATTTATGACGCTGAAGGCATAAGGTAACAACTACAAAATGTTACTAAGAAGCAGATAAATGATTTTTTAAAGTGATTTAAATTCAAATTACATGCAGTCTGAATGCTCGATCTAAAAACCACTGGTAGGGCAGATTTTTTTTTCTTTTTAAGCAAAATGGAAATTTTTTACCACCAAAAAAAGAAAATTAAGTAAATTTTAAATTTCGCTAGCTATGTATTTATCAAAACATACATAAATAGTAACAATAATAACGCAAAGGAAAAAATTTTAATTTATATTTATTTTACTAACTCAAATCTAAATTTTTGTACCTGCAAGACAGTTTTGTTGTTTGCAGTTCGTTATTCAATCATATTGACATATAAGAGCATTAATATTATAGAACTGAAATTTATTTAAAATAATTCTAATATGTTTAATTAATCATTAACTAATTTACTTTAATTTAAATTAAAAATAAATAAATTACCAAATATTTCTATTTTTAGAGAAAACTTTCAAAATGGCAAAACTTGAGAATAAATAATGGCAATATAACCTCTTTCTCTTATTTATTAAATTTTTCTGAGACGCAAAAATTAAAATACCTATGTTTGTTACTAAATAATTATAAAATTTAATGTTAATACAAAATTTGTTTGCATTATATACCTGCTTTGGAGAAATATTACTCTAAATTATAATCATTGCAGATTGCAGATGCCCATAGGTGAATCGGCTTCTTTTCGTATAAATTTTCAGCTGCGAAAAAAATGTTGTTCACGGTTAAATGTACTATAAGGTATTTCTCCCGCCTCCTTCGCATGCCTTCGTGGTGTAGTGGTCAGCACACTCGACCGACGCGTAACCGAGAGGTTCGTGGTTCGATTCCCGGGGAAGGCGTTGCTCATTTTTCCTTCTTCTTTTCTAAAAAATTTTCTAAAAATTCCATTTCCTTCTCCAAAAAAATCCTAATGACTCTACAGTATTCCCAAACAAAGCGATTATTCTTCGTGCAAAAAATTTGTAGCCGAGCGGGCTTATCTTCTGACAGTTTCAAGTAAAATTTAATCAAATCCGTATCTTCAAATCTTTGAATAAGATTTACATCACACTGAAAATTAATTAGCCAATTTATAGATTTTTCAGGCACGTTATTTGCGTTCGTGTTTTAATGTTAAAGAAGTTTATTTGACCTCTAACTTCAAATAATAAAAATCTCGAAATCTTTGCAACATCGTATTTGCAAAAAATATATAACTGAAATATATTCGCGGGAAGCATAAAACTGATCCGAGGCCGTATGCGGCCCCCAAGCCGCCTATTTGAATCCACTGCAATGTCACTGCCACTGCTTCAGCTTGAATACACTGTTGATGCTGTATTCATCAGCGCATTTTTATCACACCTAAGAGATCAAATAGAAAATTCTTTTCATCATTAATTAACAAGAACATCTGCTTAGTCGATTTCAATTTTAATAAGACTGAAATAATAATCCCTTTTCAAGGCATTAAAAAGCAATTCGAATATTTGGGTTTCCGGATAAATGGAGTCCTATTGCACAGACAGTAAACACAGCAATGACCAGATCAAAGAAAAGAGGTAAACGAATGCTTATAGCACGGAGCAGGATTCCTATAGAATATATTTTTTTTCTTATTTGTTGAATGTGCGAGGAAAGTAGACGGGGTAATGTATAATTATGAGTACGAAAGTTTGTTTAAATTACGAAGTAACAAAATCACCAAGATCTTTGATGATCAAAAATGCAAAGTAAAGTACTTTCTGATTATCCGCATTCCCACGAAAAGTCGCCAAGTCATTGACTACTTTGTGAAATGGCGAAAAATCGTTGTTTCACTACCTCTACAGCTCATGGTTACTGTTTCGTTCATAAATAATAAAAGAAAGAAATATCATAGAAATTTGCAACATTTTTTGAGGGGGGCTAATCTATATGGGCAAAATTTACATTTTTATAGCCAGTAGATGCTATTCAGCAAAAACAAAACAAAACAAATAAACAAAAAAAAAAAAAGTGTTAAAGATGAAGCATATAAATCCATGTGCACGCAAGTATATGTGTGGTTTCACTATTGTACGCTATAAAATGCAACAGAAGTTACAGAAAACTACAATTCTACAGAATATTGAAACCAGGAAGGGTAATCAGAAAATACCCAAAGCAGTAAAAGTGTAAAATAGTGCAAAATTTCTTTTGACTGTTTTACACTTTGCTCTTGAGCACAAAACATTATGACAAAAGATTAAAAGTTTATAACTTAAAAGCCAATAAACTTCATTTCGGATCTTCAGAAGCGAATTAGTATACAACTATAATCTGTTACTTTAAAATAGGAACTGCAAGGTTACTTTCCATTACCCGGCTTACCTAGTAACCACGATGACGATAGCTGCAGCAGATGCTTTGAGTCGCCTATCCACTTCATTTCCGTTTAGCATATTTCGCTTCATGAAAAGCTCGTGAATGAAGGCTGATTTAAACTACAGTCTCAGAAGAAGTGGGGAAAATAAATACTATGCAGTGATGATAACACATGTTACGATCGCAAATGAGTAGAGCTACCTTGAAATGCCTATTTTAAAGTAACATACTACAGGGCAGTAATTTTATTTTTATAGCGGTGGTGGTGGTGGTGGTGGGGTGTTCGGGAAATCTCCCTGGCCTGAAATTTACACTAAAATTTTTCGAAAAAGTTTTATGAAACTCTATAAAGAACATTCCATGTCAAATTTCTTTAGAATCCTGTAGAATTATGCCACAATTTTTAAAAAAACTAGGACAGATATCTTCTGTAGCATTTTTAACTATAGCTTTTATAGAATTATGTTTAAAGATTCAAAAGCGATATGTGCAACTGTTCTAGATATCTTTCAGGAGATTCTTTCGAAGTTTGTACAATTTCTAAAGCTTAAAAATTTTATACAGATTCTAAAGGTCCTGCACGAAGATTTTTATACAATGTATATAATATGAAATCAATTATAATAGAATTTTACTTAATAATCAGATTCAGTTTATAGAAAATTGGACCCTAATTCTAAAGAATGCTAAACTAGTTTCCTTGCTAATTTTCTATAAAAGATTTAATCGAATCTTTTGAGTATTTAAAATAATTATAAAATCAATAAAATTTTCTTTTGCGATTAGAAAGAATTAATTACATTCCATTTTTGGATAGCATTTTTTTTACTTAAATTTTTAAATAATCTATGACATGGGTGTATGGAGGGGAGAAAAAAACTTTTGGAAGAGACGTGATTTATTTTCCAACAAAATTTTTAATTTCGTTTCGATTTCAAAAATCATTTAAAAGAAAGTAAATACATTTTAAATAATAGTTAAGTTTAATTAACATTAAGAAACCATTTCTCTTATATCAGTACATATACAAAAATTAAAAGCATTAATTTCAGAAATTAAAATTTTATAATCAAGAGCATAAATTTAATCTTTTAATTAATTTTATAACTTAAATTGATTTTATGCTTTTAGAAGATTTAATTCGTTTATTAGATAAGGAGTATTGTAGAAATAATTTCACAAGATGTTTTATAAATTTAGAAGTTAAGAAATGCTAAGCTAGAGTAAAAATATCTAATGTGGACACAACATAACTTCCTTTTACGGTCTATTAAATGATGTACATTTTTTGTTGAATTTCATTTAAACTTATTTTCTAGAATTTCAACCAAAAACAGTTAAAAATAGTTTTTTTTTCAATTAAAATTAGAATTTTCACTTAAAGACAAGTAATTGGCTAGCGTGCAAGAAGACAGATTTTTTGGTGTACGAAATTGAGGGTTAACATTTGGTCCTACAAGGCAAAAACACACTGAAATGGGTGCACGAACTGAGTTAATTCACTATTCTATTAAGAATTTCAAATGTCAATATACCTCGGCCTCGTTAGGCTTAACACCCCTTAAACTTTTAAACTGTTGATAATTCTACAACTGTTGCATACAGATTAACTAAAGCATAAAAACTTTAACATAAGAACAACATAATTAATTCAATTAACTTTAAAGCCAAAAATGCACGATTTATTAACATATAAGACTAAAAGACTGAGCTCATTGAACCGAGTAACAGAGTGAGGTTATATATATATATATATTTATATGCTTCTGGTGAGGCGATTGCAACCGAAAAGGGAGGGACACAATCGCATGTTATAGCAGTCCCATATACATAATTTCAATTTTGTAAGGCTATTCGTTTTTGAGTTATGCAAGATACATACATACATACATGCACACATACGTACAGACGCCACGAAACAAAATCTCATCTGAATCTATTTTATACTCCGTTTTGGAAAAAAAGAGTCCTTTGTTCTGTTCTTACGTTCAGATGTCACGCAAAAACATTTGTAGCATTCATTATTTTAACTAACCAAGTTATTTTTAGTTTGAACTTTCCTATCGATACCTCGAAGTTTCAGTTGCTTCCCGAATTTAGCGCGAGCGAGATTATTATGCAAATCGCATATATCTGATAGCAGTTTAAAAGGCAGGAGTTAACGAGAAAAAAAGAGAGAGTCTTGGATTTATCGCCGTAAGGCTGTGCGCGCAAATATTTCCTCTGTCTAGTGAAAGTTCGCCTTCATAGGCAATTGCATTTACTAGTTCTTACTCATGAAATTCGCATTATTGCATTTCACTGAGAGTTAGGCTTCCTTCGCCGTCCTACTTAAAGTTAAACTTAGGTAATTGAATTGTTAACACGCTTTATTTTATATAATTTTAGTTCAGCCCAAGTAGTGGCTTACTCTCAAGTCGGAGAGTTGTAATTATTTGAATTAAAGTGTCCTTTATACCCTCCTTCTGACTTGTAGTTCTTCAACACTAAAGGACATAGCCTAGATTTGCTCACTGCCCTCCACATAGGGTTTCACAGCGAATGTTTAGCAAGAAGATTAAGAGATTACAGTTGAAACCTTATACATTGTTAAAATGGATTCGAGAACTGTCAAAATGGATATTTTCGTCGAAATACGATATCCGAAAATTTTCGCAATTGCAATACTTCCTTTACTTCATAAAAAGAAGTCAAAAAGCAAAAAATTCAATTAAGAAATAATTGAGAATTTATAAATAAAAAGCGTTAATTTTTCCTTGTCTGTGACCCATACAGTTTATCAGAAACTGAAAATTTGCAGTTTGATTACATTTTGAAATCTTTCAGATTTCTACAGATTATCGTTCTGCAAAGGCTTGATAAAATTTCTATGGGATTTTGCAAAGCAACACTCCTGCAGAATTTTGTTTTGTGAAAGCTTATAAAATATCTATAGAATTTTATACAGAAACATAGATGATTGTTTATAAAATTATTTATCCAAACATGTCGCAGTATGTCTGTGTCAACTAGCGCAGCAACTGTTGTGAAGATCGTCCATATTTTTAGAAACAAGAACAAAAACTGAATTTGATGTATTCCAACGACGATGAATTTCATTGTCAGAACCATGTTCTGGTATGTTGAAAAGCCAATCGAAAGCATACAGATTTCGTTCCATATGGTATTCTAAAACGATACTGTACAGAATTAAAAAAAACTTCTCTGTGCATATCCAAGCACACAAAATGTCCCTCTCCCCCAGCTGCCTAGCGACCATATTGCTAGGATGACGTCAAATAGTATCGTCGAAAAGAGGAAGTCATAAACTTCAAAATTTCCTCTATGAAATGGTACTAAATGCTTCCTGATAAAGTCAAGCGCTTTTCGATTTATAAGCGAGTAAGCGTTTTCAGCTTTGTGCTGTATATTTCTTAACGGAAATTTATGTTAAAAAACAGTTCTGGAAAAGTACTTATATTACACACAGAAAGACTTCTTTAAGCAGCACGTTCTTAATCAAGGATCGTTCGCCATCGATTGTTTGTTCTTGCAGATGAAGTGTACTTTCGTTGCCTTTTCCTGCATAAACAGTTCCCAGGAGTTTTGAACGGACTTTTGAACGAAATTAGAATCACTGGCAGGGCTTAAACAGGCTGAAAAGCACCATCCCCAAATGAACCGCTTGCTCTGTCGAGGAATAAAATAAAAAAAAAGTGTTTTTTGTACCAACTCTAACAGTGAAGAGGAAGAGAAAAATTCGAAAATCACAGATTTATTTGATATTCGAGGAAACGTTTAGTATTCACGAAATTTTAGAAAATCACCTAGGATTAGCCTAAAATATTCGCGGCAAATCGCGCCGTGATAAAGTTATTGTCTTAAATATAACTACTATTTCTGTAAGTTCAAGAACAACGAACAAAATATCATCAGACATAACGACTAGAAGACAGAAAATGACCAAAGCGTAGTAACTTTCTTCTTTCTTTCTTAACTGACCATAACTTTCTTCATAATTCAACGGTTCTGAGTTTGAACTAACTATAGCTACTGCTGTATTCGAATTTAAAGCAGCAGAAGAAATAATTTAATAACTTAACAGCGTTCAAAAGGAAACATTAAAGAAATCTACAAAGGCAAAATTATTTGAAACTTTTAACTGTATTCGATTGCGTAATATATTTTTTAACGGGGGATATTTATTTGAATTCTACTTTTATACTAAATGCTCTCATACTCTAATAACCTTCTTTCCATGTTTAGGCTAAATTTAAATTCTGCATTTTCAAAATAATTTCCTTTTCTTTCCGTACTTAATTCTTTCATTCTTTATAGACCGTTTTCAGATATAGATTATTTAAGAAATCAGGACAGCATCTTTTGTTACAATTCAAAGGATATTCGCCTAATTTTTGAAGCTTTAATATTTCGCACTAAATGACATACAATACACATAAGAGAAAGAAATTAATACAGCTTCTGTTACCCATTCAGTGTTTGTTTCTCAGTTGTAGTTTAATTCAGTGTTTCTCAAACGTTTTTTCAAGTGGGGTCCAACTGAAAAAAATTAGAATATTCTGAAGGTTACCTTACTCTTGACCCTTCGAAATCAAATTTTTAGCATATGTTACTACAGGTATAGTACCTACAATTAAAAAAACAATTAATTAAAATTCATTTAATTTTATATTAAGTAAGTGAATAGAAGAAAATGTATATTTATTTTTAATAATTGAAGACTATTAGATTTGGATAATCTTATTATTTAAAAAATAAATAAATGTTGCTACTCCATTTAATGAGACAGATTTTTACATGCCTGTTTTATGTTGGGATGTATGCTGGTAAGAAGCACTACAATCACAGTGCTTTAGAGCCCCTCTTTTGTTGAGAAGACTAGGGTGGGAAGTCCATTGGTAGGATATCCAATAATAATTTAACAAAATGTCAGTCTTTGAGATTCTTAGCTATAGTGTAGTATACGAAGTTAATTTTTGATTTATTTATTGAAATCTAGGAGGATTCCAGCGGAAGGCTTTGTGGACTACTGATTGAGAAACGCTGGTTTCACTTTTCTGTTGCTAAAATTCTCTGGAAAACATTTGCCCATAAGTTGCATTTCTCTTTAGAAAAATGATTTTTTAATGAGGGTACCTGTTACATTAATCTGTTGTTGGAATTTACAGAAAAATGTCAGCAAAGGAAAGGAAAATCAGTAACAAACACTATAGGTACATCGTGAGTAATAGCGTAGTTTTAGTAATGTTTATTCTTGTAAATACAGGATGCCTTACAAATCTGGATACTTTTCAAAAATCATATACAATCAACTGGCATATCGAAGCACGGTTTGCATACGAAGACTTTTTATACACGTGGATCTTGTTTAACGTAAGAATAAATTTTATTTCACATTTTCACCAACAGATGATGCTGTTACCATCACTGTAAACCCAAAGTCCACAAGCGGCCGAACGGTAAAGTCGCTGAACATTGGTTATTCTGACGTGGTTTCAGTCTCAGGCGGACGGACTGGCTACATGGGCATTTTCATAGTTTCCCCCATGTGCGACGTGAATACGAGCCAGTTTCCCTTAGCAAGTTCTCCACAAAGGCATCTTTCCCGTAGGCAGATAGCCCTAGTTTACTTTGTCTTAATTTCAATGAACCAATAAATAACCACTCTAAAACCCCTAACAAGCTTCCACCACTAACTTCGCCTTTAACTGTTTCCCAGAAATTCTTTCAGAAGTGAAAATTAAGGGACTCGTCTTTCACCTTCATGATGCATCTTCTCATTCAGCTATTCTGATAGTTGAATTTCTTGAGTAAAATAAAAGTGACAGAACATCCACCCTATTTTCCAGATATTGCTGTGCGTGACGTTTGGCTATCTTTTAATATGAAAATTTACATGGTCGTCGTTTTAATTCCAAGGATCAGATTGATGAGACGGTAAAAGCACAATTTCTATCAGTTCCAAGAAATGAATAATTTGAAACAAAAATTCTTGGAAAATTCGCCTGCACTGATGTTGGAGGAAACTATTTTGAACACTCCTAAGAATTGGTTAATCTAACTTGCACCACTTAACGTATTTAACACATTTAGCATATTTTCTCAAAAATTTCAGAGATTACAGTAATTAGGAGTAGGGTGGATGCCCTTAGAATTTTCAAAATGTAGGGTGTCCCAACAAAAGCGCCTGATTAAATATGCCCCGAAATATAATTTATTTTTAGAAAATGCAGAATATTTTTACATGCTTAAAACAGATAGATGTTTCACTTTATAAACGTCGGATTTAATTTGACTTAAAAACACTGGCATTTTATCACTCTCAGTTCATTTAGCAGTTTCGTTGTAACTTAATAGACGTGGAGCGTAACGCAAAGAAACTGCCAGTTTTGATTGCGGCAAATCATTATAACAATTGAGAGTGTTAAGCACAGATTGTTGGGAAGTTTCACGTAATCTTCGATGTGAAAGCGTACCTAATGAAACAACAGTTCGCAAACTGATAAAGAAATTTGAGAGCCTGGGTTCGATAGCGCACATTAAATCACCATGCTCTCGATCCAGCCGGTCTGTTGAAATACTCATGTTTTGCATGATAGCGTTACGGAAAGTCCCCAAAAATTCAAGCATATAACCCTAGAAAAATTATTTTGAAAGAACTTAAAAAGGAAGTGAATAAATGCGTGAAAAAGTGATGACGAATTTCATCGAAGGGGTTGTAGAGTCTGTGGGTGTTCTTTGGGAGCATACACTCTTAAACACTATGTCGAAGACTAAGTAGAGAATTCTTTTCTTTAAGAATAAATACTACAGATGAAAAGTTTAAATAACTTTTTTCTTTAAATATAAATTAAACAGATACACGCACTTCGTGCTCACAAATCATTAATCATCACCTGTGGCTACGTAAATAGAAAATAAAAATGTAACAATTCAATAGTAAATTAAGGTAATCTAATGGCTGGCTCCTTAGCTTAACTAAGCCTAATTCAACTGTACTCAGCAGAGCCGAACTGAGAAATATCAGTATAACTGAAAAGGCGTCAAACACCGAACTACAGAGCTAACTCCCTGAAACGCAGCTTAAATACTGCTTCTGAAACACGTTGAGAATTTACATCTACGTGATGCAAAATTTACATTCCGGCAAGAAACTGAAATCAGAAATAACGGGAAAGTCTAACTAAAAATAACTGGTTAGAATTAAGTAAAACCTTACAGGGTGAGTTGCTGAATAGCAAGTTGTAGAGAACATTGTTTTTCATAAGTTGGAACATTTACCTGTTGTATTTTCTAAAAAAAGAAGTATTTTATTGGGCACATTAAATCCGACGGGTTTGTTGGGGGACACACTTTACTATAGTTTTCGTGCTGGAAGAGAAATGCCTGTAAATTGCAATGATATAAAATTTAAAATTGTGCTATTATAAAATACTGCCTGTGGAGCAGAAAAATGTTAAAAATCTGTTAAATACACATAAAACATAAAATAAATTAGAAATTCAAAATTCGGGCTTCTGGGTGCGCATGTTCGGACACCCGCGTTTGTTAAATGTAAGGATTTTTTTAAAATGTCATTCACAGAAAGACGAACTTGCATACAGCTTATAGATGCTCCATTTTATAATAACAGAGATTAAAAGAATATTTCTTACTGCCATTAAAATTATTGTAGTAAGTAAATAATATACAGCCTCGAAACATATCATCACAGAACAGACGATCGTGCACAAAACCTGATTTATTTTATTACATACTGAGAAAGAATGAATGAACGCGGAAGAGAGAAAGAGAAAAGAATTCTTCTTTGGCATCAATAAAATACTTCTGATGTAGTGTGACTGATCTAAGTGTGCCCAAATAAATCTGGCAAAGGCAATGAATCAGAAGATGAGAGTTAATAATCTGGCAACGAACAACGAGAGGAGAGAAATCGATGAAAAGTGATGGATGCTCTGATTGTTCTAACAGAAGGCAGCGGCAGTATTAATATTAGATGCTGAAACATATTAACGTTTTTGTACTTCTAATCCATTTATGTAAATCCTTTAAAAACTGAAAAATATTTTACGTTTTAACGCATTTTACACAACTTAGTAAAAGAAAATATACAGTGGTTCACATTTGTTTTCGAACACTTGTATGTTTGAAATTTATTTGCATAGATCGCATACTAAATACTGAAACATAGATTCAAATATTATTTCTAATGTATTATATTTTCTCTATTTTAATTCTTGCTTATTGCAAAGCTTAAAATAGATATTCTTTGATATTCTTTGTAATAAAATAATTTATTCAAAAAGTGTTTATCAATAACTCACATAAAAATTCGAACACTCTAAATTTGTTGAGCCGTTTTTGCAGGTGACCTTTCTTGTTATAATTTTTTGTTTAAAATGAAACTACATCATAAAAATTATCGTCGGAGTTTAGAAATTATTACTTGCTCAGAAAAATATGTTAAGAATTCCATATCTGAAGTGAACATGACAAGCCGTTACAAATTAACAACAAGCTCTGTTGTAAATTAAACTTATCATCCTTTTTAAGATGATGAAAACATTCAAAATATCCAAACAAATCCTTGATATGAAGCTTTCATTTATCCTGACGTATTAAAGCGATGGAAACTGCGTGGAGCTATTCAAAACTCACCGAAGTCTGAACTGCGTTCCCGGCTAAGACGAAGGAATAGGAGATTTATTCTACAAAAATTCAAACGAAACTCAAATGTTAGTACTGTAAAACGTGCGGCGGATTTAAAAGAACGTTGATAAAAAACGTTAACCGCGAAACTGTCAGAAGAGACATTACAGCCCGTAATCACAATGGGCAGTCAGCATAAGGAAATTTTTTGTCAACAAGAAAACGAAGAAAATGGGCCTGGAGCTCCCAAAAATCCATGGTAAACAAAGACTTATCATACTGAAATAATATTATATTTGCAAACAAATTAAAATTTTTCATATGTGAGCCCCACGCACTGTTGTAAATTAATCAGGCATTTGAGAAGAAGAAAATGTTATTTTAACTTAACTTCTGGTAACCCTAGAAATGCCAAGGTGCGCGCGCAACAACCATACCAACTACATCAACCATTCCAAATACGTCAATCACACCCAATTAATACATCCCATGATACAGTTAATCCTTACTTCTTTTTAAGCTTTCGTATGTGCTTGTATGCAAACATTAATGTATCTGTCGCTTTATATTATTTAGTTATAGCTGAATAAATATGATTTGTGCTTAAGTATGCATCCTATCATTAATGGATACATCCCTCACACCAATGAAGTTTCGGAGATTTAACTGCTGCTGCTGGGTGCACAAAAGGTAAGCTAAATTTTGCTATCTTTATTCTTCATAGATTATGAGACTGAATGTTGTAAATCCCGAAACTAAAATTTAACCTGTGCATATAATATATAAACTTTTTGAAACTGCTAAATAAGAATTAATAATGGCACAGTCAAGTCTTAAAGATTGTATGCAAATAACGAAACTGAATTCCGAAAATTATGCTACTTGGAAATTCAAGATTCAAATGCTTTTAATGCGTGATGGGTTAGATGATCTTCTTTATTCTCCCCCACCTTCTAAACCCGATGATGAATTTTTAAAGAGGGATAAACAAGCACGAGCTATAATAAATCTATGCATTGACGACTCTCAGATTATTCATGTTAGAGATGAAACGACTACTGCCGGTACATGGCAGAAATTAAAGTCAATTCATGAGCGCTCCAATTTGAGCAGCAAATTATATCTTCTGAGAAAATTATATTCTATAAAAATGGCTGAACATGGTGATATGATCGCACACATCACTCATATGATGGACTTAGTCGAAAGACTCAAAGCTATTGGTGAGAACATTCCGGATCAGCATGTAGCCGCACTTATGTTAGTTTCAATTCCGGAATCATACAATAATCTTATAACTGCCATTGAAGCTAGAGAGGAAACTCTTATAACTACAGATCTTGTAAAAACGAAACTCACTGACGAATATAACAGAAGACTAGAACAACAAGCAGATCGAAGCTCTAATTCTTCAACGGCGTTTAAATCTGCAATAAATGCTAGAAATTATGATAATAGTAGACAAAAGAAATTCTGTACCTTTTGTAAACGCAGTGGTCATACTCGTGAGCGTTGTTTTAAATTGCAGAACAAAAGTAATAATTCTTGTCCTGACAACTCGAAATCAGAAACTCGCGTGGCCAAACATGTCGGAAAATCGACCCGACATTGTATGAGCGCAGACACTTTCGAAGAGAGACGCAGTGAATCCGACACTCACAGGCATGTTTCAAAGCCAGTCCAAAGTACTGTTTATGAAAAGGGTTTAATAATTACTCCGCGGTATTGCTCAGAACAAAATATAAATAAGAAAATTTTATACATGGATTCCGGCGCTAGCAGTCATCTAGTAGGAGATGAAAGTTTATTTACTGAACTGATATATGAGGATTCTCGAGCGAAAATCATTTTAGCAGATGGAAAAATTTTATATTCGCAGGGCAGAGGATTTGTTGACCTTAATTTAGAAGAAGAATGTGGATTGCAGAAAATTCGATTGACTAATGTTTATTACGTTCCTGATTTAAAGAGCAACTTGATTTCTGTTAAACAAATTGCTAGTAATGGATATTCTGTTACTTTCGAAAAGGAAAATTGTTACGTAAAAAAGGATAGCCAATTAATTATGCGCGCATATTCTGACGATAACAGTTTATATAAAATTGTTTTAATCACAAAACCAGAAAGCGCTAATTTTGCAGTTGAATGTAAAAATAAAAACTGTATACAAATATGGCATTCAAGGTTAGGTCATCGAAGTTATGACGCAATCAAACAATTAATAAGAGAAAATCTTGCAGAAGGGATAAAATTAGATAATTGCACTCATAATGATAGCTGTTCAGAATGCATAAAGAATAAAATGCAACAAATTCCTTATCCAAAAGCTGCTAGTGTTCGAGCAAGAAAACCACTGGAACTTATACATAGTGACATTTGCGGGCCTATGCCTACTCCAAGTATTGGTGGAAAGCTTTATTTCGTAACCTTTATTGATGACTTTACTAGATACACGGTCATCTATTTGCTTGCTAAAAAGAATGAAGTTCTTGGTAAATTAAAGGACTTTGTCGGTATAACAAGAAATAAATTTGGAAGAACTATCCAGACACTTCGAACCGATAACGGCGGTGAATATACCAGTGAGAAAATGGAGGAATTTCTATCGAGTAACGGCATCAAACATCAACTAACTGTTCCTTTTTCGCCTCCTCAGAACGGTGTGAGTGAAAGGAAAAACAGAAGCCTTGTTGAGATGACCAGGTGCCTACTGTCCCAAAGACGACTTCCAAACAAATTCTGGGGTGAAGCTGTAAATACAGCAAATTACATCCAGAACCGTCTTCCAACCAGAGCTTGTGATAAGACTCCTTATGAATTATGGAGCGGAAGAAAACCTAATTTAGCTCATATGAAACAATTTGGTTGCACAGCCTATGCATATGTACATAAGGAAAATCGTAAAAAATTAGACCAGAAAGCGATTGAAGGAATTTTTGTCGGTTACGATCAACGATCAAAGGGTTACAGAATCTACACAGGTGAAAATCGAATAATAATCAGTAGAAGCGTCAAATTTGTCGAAGAATTATCAGAGAATGAAAATATTGAAATTTCTCTCCATCCAAAGGCTGAAGATGTTGAAAACGATGAAGAAACTGCAGAAAAACACAAAGTTGTATCCGAAGTTGAGCCAAGACGATCAGAAAGGAAAACGAAAGGGAAACCACCAGAACGTCTAGGATACTTAACAAACACAATAAAAACCATACCAGAGAATTTTAAAGACTTGGATAAATTGAATTCTGAAGAAAAGGAAAAGTGGTTACTCGCAGTTGACGAAGAAATCAATTCCTTATCCCGAAATAAAACTTGGGAACTGGTTGAGCTTCCTGTAGGAAAGAAACCTATTGGCTGTAGATGGATTTTCAATCTGAAAGAAAACGAAGATGGAACAGTCATTCGTTACAAGGCGCGACTAGTTGCAAAAGGTTATAGTCAAAAATTCGGAACTGACTACGATCATACCTTTGCACCAGTAGTTCGACATACAACTATCAGAACTTTTCTTGCTGTCGCAGCATATGATAAAATGCACGTGAGACATGTAGACGTCACTACAGCATTTCTACACGGAAATTTAAAAGAAGAAATATTCATGGAACAACCAGAAGGTACAATTCAACCGGGACAAGAAGGAAAAGTTTGCAAATTGAAAAAAGCTCTTTATGGATTAAAACAAGCTGCTAGATCATGGAATAAAAGAGTCGAAGAAGTGTTAAAGAACAGTAACTTTTCGCAGAGTACAGCAGACCCATGCTTATTTCTAAAGAAAGATGGAAATGATACGATAATGATTATTGTCTACGTCGACGATATTCTTATAGCATGCAAAAGCGAAGAAAAAATTAAAAGGCTAATCAAATATCTCAACGAATTCTTCGAAGCAAAAGACTTAGGAGAAGTCAGAAACTACTTAGGAATCAACATCAAAAGAGATGAAAACAAGTTCCTATTGAGCCAAAAATCAAAAATAGAAAAATTGAAGATGATGTTTTGTCCAGATATCCACAAACCATCTTACACACCAATGGATACTTCTTATCCAAAGGAAGAGGACGTCTCTCCACCAGTGGACAATACGAAGTATAGGCAAGCCATCGGAGCCTTATTATACATAGCCACTGTAACAAGACCAGACATCACCCTAGCAGTGAATCTGTTAAGCAGGAAAAATGAGTCTCCAAAGGAGAAGGACTGGAAAGCAGTTCTAAGAGTGATTGAATACCTGAACTCTACAAAGGACATTTGCCTGAAAATTGACTCTGATAGCCCACCATCACTTTCCTGTTATACTGATGCTGACTATGCATCTGATTTAACCACGAGACGATCAACGGGTGGAAATTTATTTTTTCTGGGAAACAGCCCAATATTTTGGTCCACAAAGAGACAAAATTGTGTTTCCTTATCATCTACCGAATCCGAGCTTATTTCTGCAGCTACTGCTGCTCAAGAGCTCAAATGGATATTAGATCTCCTTAAAGATTTTGATCTACCTCAAAAATTACCCATTAAGATATATGAGGACAATAAGTCCACAATAGCTCTGATAAAACAGGGAAAAATGAATACCAGGTTAAAGCATATTAATGTTAAATATTTCTTTTTAAGAGAAATGGAAGAAAATAAAACAATCGAGATAACATACTGCAATACAAATTCCATGATTGCAGATATTTTCACTAAGCCATTGCCCAAACCAAAATTTCTGAAATTAAGAAATGAGCTAAATCTGATTTGTAACATTTCCCAAATGCATGATTAAAGGGGGGATTGTTGTAAATTAATCAGGCATTTGAGAAGAAGAAAATGTTATTTTAACTTAACTTCTGGTAACCCTAGAAATGCCAAGGTGCGCGCGCAACAACCATACCAACTACATTAACCATTCCAAATACGTCAATCACACCCAATTAATACATCCCATGATACAGTTAATCCTTACTTCTTTTTAAGCTTTCGTATGTGCTTGTATGCAAACATTAATGTATCTGTCGCTTTATATTATTTAGTTATAGCTGAATAAATATGATTCCTATCATTAATGGATACATCCCTCACACCAATGAAGTTTCGGAGATTTAACTGCTGCTGCTGGGTGCACAAAAGGTAAGCTAAATTTTGCTATCTTTATTCTTCACGCACGAGCTCCTATTTGGTGGAAGCCGAGGGAAGAATTGAATCCGAAAGACCTAGTACCTAATGTTAAGTACGAGGGTAAAGGTGTAATGGTTTAGGGATACATCTTGCCCTTGGGATGGAAAATTTGGTTTTTATTGAAAATATTGTGAATAAGTACAAATATGTGTTAATATTTTTAATGAAAGGCTGAAGCATCTGCAAAGAAGCTTGAAATGCAAAATACGTTCAAGTACTATCAGAAAAACTATCCTAAACATAGAAATCTAAATGTTCGCTTGTGATTATTATAACAGCTCTCCTGACGTTAAAATTCCACCACATTCTTCAGACTTAAAATCCAATTGAGCATATATGGAAGGAGTTGGAAAAAAGAATAAAGAAACACGACATATCTTCTAAAGCTCTCCGACAAGCAATTCTTACGCAGGAACGGAACAAATTTGAGCATTTTTACACATAAAAATTAGTTAAATCCATGTCAGAGTGCATGAAAAGTGTAATTTTAGGTAAATGATATCCAACTAAATGCTGAATATCCCATTATTTTCACGTTTTTATTAAATATAAATTTTTTGGTCAATATGATTGAATATTTATATACGTTCAATTTCAGATCTTGATAAATAAACAATTTTTATTAGTCCAAAATGGCGTTAGCCTGAATGGGCTGTTAGTCTCGAAACGGGGTTTAGCGGTGTATCATTTTAAATGTCTGAATCACTTTTGAAATTGTCGCCACCGAATATTATTGCCCAGTTTTATATTTAGAGAAAACGAAGGCACATAGAGCCATCCAGTTTTGAATAACATAATCTTCCACTCGAAGATCTGCACCTGGACGAACTTCCAGTTTCGAATTTGGAATTTATTAGCCGAAAGTGGCGTCACCTCAGAAGGGCTATTTGTCTCGAAACGGCATTTTACGTTAAATCACTTAAAATGCGATCTATCACTTTTCAAATTGCTGCCACCAAATATTAGCTCCCTATATTACATCTAAAGAAACTAAATAATGAAGAATCTGTATGAATGTATGTATGTTTCACACATTGTGAATAAACAACGGTACCTAGAGTCATCAAATTTTGAATAACATAATCTTACACTCGAACATGAGCACCTGGAAGCCCAAATTTGTTTTATTTTCTATTTCATATTTTGTAAAACTTCAACGAATTTTTTATTAAAGAACTCAACGATTTCAAAGCGAGCAGTGTTGCCATTACAGGGAATAACACATTTTAATCTCTACCGCGAGAGACAATATATCGGAAATTCTAAAGATATGTTATTTTTAAATACTTTTAACCCAAAGTGTTGTTAGCCCAAATACTCTCGAAAGGTATATATGTCTGTAAGTGCGAGGAGTGGTGGTGTGGGGGGGGGGAACCTCCCGTTTGGACTTATTTTTGTTATCTGTTTCATACCTTGTAAAATGTTAATGAATTTTTGATTATCAAACTTAACGATTTCAAAGCGAACAGTAGAAACATTGCATGGAATGAAACATTTTTATCTCCAGCGCTCGAGACTGTATGTCGCAAATTGTAAAGATACGCTGTTTTTAAATATTTTGTGATTTTGCTGTTGAATTGAATTTTATGTGACGTAATGGCGAAGAACATGATATTTATTAAACAAAGTTGAAGCATCAAACGTTAATAATAAAAAACCAAGAAGAAGTTTTGCAAGCCATCTCACTAAGGACGCTGAACACTGATATAATAAACTGAGAAGCTACTGGTAAAAAAAAAAAAAAAAAAATAAAAACCGAAGGAGCGACTAACTTTGCTAAACGACTTTCTCAGGTGTCTAGAAGTTCGGGAAAACCTAGAGTAATTCCATGTTCTCTCTCAGATCCTAGAATAGGTTTTACTTTGCAGTGTAATTTTAAAGATATTCATTCCGCAATATAAAAACAAATTAACTCTTATTATAGTTAAAAAAAACTTAAAATGTTCAGGTTTTAACAGTTGTCCAAAAGAGCTCGTTTGAAGCTCAATGCGGTTTATTAGTAGGGATTATCAGTATACATGACCCAGGTGGTATACCGAAACATTTTATAGTACAGTACAGGGATGGCCAAACGTCTTGACGATGGGAGCCACATGATAGATTTTGTGAACGTTGGAGCCACAAGTGAAACTTTTGAAGTAAATTAATGAACGTGTGATTAACATGATTACATGTACATGTGAGTAAATACATCCTATATCTCCTGTTTCGTGTTCAGAAAAGGTAACTCCCAAGAAAACAAAAATTTTAAACTCTTATACTGGGAAATTTTAAGTAAATTACAAATTATTATTTAAATAAAAAATTGAGTGTTTTTTTAAACTCATGAGCGTTCTTTTAGAAAGGATAAATTAAATGATACACATCAACGCGCAATGCAGAGAACCTGTAATTCGAGAAAGGATATTTATCTAAAAATAAGCTATTAACTTGTTTAGGCGCTTGCTTAAAAAGCAATTTTGTTTCTCCACACAATTAACATAAGGTCCAACATACTGAGATCATCCGAGTCTTTGAATCTTAAATTAAGAAATCGTTAAACAATTTTCACAAAAATTTAGGAATAACTACTTTTACTGATACCCAGTATACAAGAATTCACCGAAAAAAGAATATGATTGCAATTTCAGTGGTATTTGAATAATCAGTATCTCTCATGACGGCCCTGACTGTTACAGTATTTCAGCGTGGCATCCAACGGAATCTACCAGAATTTCTTAGTAATCAGTACACTGCGCATCACTGAGAATTCTCGAAATTATCTCTCGAATTGTTCTGATAATTTTGGACATAGATAGCGAAATTCATGCACATCATTGAAAATTCTCAAAGCCCCCTCTTGAATCGTTATGATAATTCTGGATATACATAATTTATTGCTAATAAATCTACTAGTTCGTGCTAGGCTATATAAACGCTTTGTCGACCACATATTCCATCTATCTACCAGCCGAACTCGTTCAAACTAGTTCTTTAATTTTGAGCTGTTTTTCAAATGCATGCCAAATCAAAACTAATGCTACAGAAAGAAAACACACCTGTCACTAATATAATGAATCTATTTAAAAAATGCATATATAACATGAAAACGTAACTCTTCATATTTCTATGGACATGCACAGATGTTCGATTTGGAGGCCTTTTGTAACACGGCAGACGCCTGGACAATAGTTTATTTCCCAAGCTCTTAACAAATAGGAGTATGAATCCTCCATATTTTAACTTTTGGACCCATAAAGGCGGTCAAATAACTTACCATCTCCTCTTGAATATCTAAGTAAAATAACTCAGAAGAAAGTTAAAAAAAAAATCTGAAATCTGAAAGGCTTCAGGTTTTAAATTACGTCCAAAGGAGCGTTTTTTTTAACGTTTTGTGCGTTTACCTTTATTTATTAAATATCATGTTCTTCGCACTTAAACCATAAAATTCAGCTCAACAGCAATATCGCAAAATAATTTAAAATAAGCATATATTTAGATTTTCCGATACACAGTCTCGCGCTCTAGAGATAAACATGTTTTTTTTTCGTACAGTGTTGCCATTGCTCGCTTTGAAATCGTTGAGTTTCTTAATCAAAAATTCGTTAAAGTGTTAGGGGAAAATAAAAATTTAAACTATCTCAGATTCAATGTTATTTCGCTTATTTTTCCCTTTTGCTTAATGTAACTTAATGGCCGGAATTGTTGTCAATTCCCATTTTCTTTAATCTTACACAAATGAAACTTACTTCCGAAATCATTTGTGTAAAACACGCTAATACTTCTTTTATGTCTGTGGTTGCAATAAGCCAAAGTCCATTGTCCCTCTCTGTCTAATCTCCACGGCAGAAGAAATTCACCCTGGCTCGTACAATCAATTACCATTGTGACATTTGAGCTTAAAACAGATAGGAAAACTGACCGCAGCGAAGCGTTATGCGGCGCGCCTCTGATATCTAGGTTTCTTTCCATTGTGTTTTCCCTCCCTGCCGTGGACCATTCCCCTTTTCTCTTTTGTGCTGGAAGAGAGATGGTTCGTCGAACAGCCGTTCCGGAGTGTGTACCGAAAACCATCTACCCGAATCTCTGTCTCTTTCTCGTCGATTGTGAGATGGAAGGGCAGTAGCAGCCTGCCAGACGCGCCACAACTTCTAGTTGACAGTGAAAAACAGAGTGGTTAGGACAGAGATTAATGTGATGTTTACATTTCTGGTTTGCTATGAAGATTACTGTTCTTATTGTTATTTTTCAATTATAAAATAAAAAGAAAACAAAATCTGACAGGATTTAGATTATAAAGTGAGATTTCAACGTTCGCTGAGCATCGCAGGCTACCCTCACTCCTTCTAACACAATTTTCCTGTCTTTTTAGCTTTATTATTAAACATCGCTTTCTTTACATTTATGCTACATAAAATTCGAGAGCAAAATTACAAAATATTTTAAAAACAGCCTATCTTAAGAACTCTGGATAGGGTGTTAGGAGTCGCCATACATTTTTTTATATTCGCTACATTACTACTTTGAAAACTAGCCGCTCGAGCGGCCAGCCGTCTAAAATTGCTATCATAAAAAAGAAAAAGTATGCAATGATTTTAATGAGTCCAACTAGTGCCATTTCATAAAAATATTATTTAACATTTCTAACTACACTCATGACTTAAACGCATTTTTATTTAAATCATTCAGATTAAAAAGTAGAAAAAAAGTTTTTAAGAGCCGCGTTTATTGCTTTTTAGTCATTCCTTCGCTACTCGGTAACAGAAAGATTAAATTTGAAAATTAAATATGTTCCGCTTTACTGAATGGCAACACGCTAGAGCGTGTAGATAACAAGTATTCTATCTGAGGCAGAGGCAATACATTGCTTTCAAATAGGCAAATTTGAAAGCTAAATATCTTACATTTTGTCGAATGGCAACAGCTTGGCGCGCTGAAGATAAAAATGTTTCATTTCGAACAGTGTTGCCACTCCTCGCTTTCAAATCGCTGATATTGTTAAGCAAAATATTCGTTAAATTTGTAAAAAATATGAAATAAATCAAAAATAAATTCAAAATTTAAAATTTAGCTTAGAGATGTGCATGTTTGAGTGAAGGATTACGTATATCAAATACTCGGTGGCTCTAGATGTCGTCGTTTTTCACAATGCGAGGAAATTTATGCAGGTTTTTCATTATTAGTCCAAAGGTGCTTTAGTTTCCGAAGGACTATTGTTTTCGCTTTGCAATTTTGCATCGGAAATATTAAAAGTCTGAATCACTTCTCAAACTGTTGCCACCAAATATTGCAGTCCTGTGTTATATTTAAAGAAATTAAATAGTGAAGAATCTGCATAAATGTATGTATATTTCTCCAATTGTGATAAAACAATTGTACCTAGAGCCATCCAATTTTGAATAACGTACGTTTCCACCCGAATATGCGCATCTGGAAGCCCAAATTTGGAATTTGGAATTTGTTTTATTATCTATTTCATATTTTGTAAAACTTTTGTAAAGATTTTTGATGAACAAACTTAAACGATTTAAAAGCGAGCAATGGCAACACTCTACGAAAAAAAAACCTTTTTATCTCCAGCGCGCGGAATTGTGTATCGAAAATTCTAAAGATATGCTCATTTTAAAATTATTTTGCGATATTGCTATTGAAGAGAAATTTATGGTTTAAGTGTGAAGAACATGATATTTAATAAATAAAGGTAACACACAAAACGTTAAAAAAAGCCCTTTTGAACGTAATTTAAACCTTTATGATTTTTTTAAAAAAATTTTCTAATAATGCATCGCGATAACATTTGGTGGCAACAGTTTGAAAAGTGATTCGGACACAAATTTAGTACGGACAGAAAGTGAGTTTCGAGAGTAATAATACCTCTGATGCTGAAAAGTATTGCTATATTCTGTAAATCAAAAATTTCCAGCTAACTTTCTTTTTATGACCCTGCAGAGTGAGGCTAAAATTAAATCCACGTCAAATGAACAGTATTAACCTTCAGTGTAAAGATTAATTATGTTCTGTTTAATATACTGAAATGTAAAGATTATAAGGTATTTTTTTCCTCCTCCCAGCATGCCTTCGTGGTGTAATGGTAGCATACTCGGCGCATATTCGAGAGGTCCAGATTCGAGTCCCGGCAAGGGAATTGTACGTTTTTCACGTCTCCAGTAAAGAAAAACTCTAATGACTCCACAAAGTCTCCGAATGAAAATAATAAATATTTACATAACATGACACAAAAAATGTTTATGGTTAAAGTACGATTTACAGCATTCCTCAACGGAGAAAAATTCATAATGGCACAAAGGTGCCTACACCTTCATGAAGAATAAGTTTAACAAGTTAAAAACTGATCTTCATAAATGTCTGGATAGCTTAATTAATACCAGAATGCCCTTTTCAGTAGCCGTCTTGCACCAGGGTGCTGGCAGTTTTATGACGAAGCCATAGCCAAAACTGTGAATTTATAACTTTATTTAGGGCGTTCGGAGACAATCGTTTTCGGGCTTTTGACAGTTTGTTCTGTGTTTGAAGACTAACAGACTAACACAATGACCATATTATTCCGAAAGTAGAATTTTATTCTCAGTTTAAAAACTAATCATTGAAAGTGATCAATATTGAAGCTGACGATAAATCCGGAATTTTAAATTTTGTTACTGTTTCAACCAGAGCTCGATTAAAACAATATAGGTCTTAGGCATAGCATTATCATTATACTCTTTTTTCCAGTTTTCATAAAAGAGAAACAGGATTATAAGGAACTATAGGCTGATTTGGGAACCCTCCAAAATATGGAGTTCTTAGCATACGCATTGTAGGCTTCTGAGACAGTCAGTCCATGGCTTCAACCAATGGATGAAGAAGGGATTAAATTATTGAAAGCATATTACCGCAAACATTCTTTTTTCTTCAGCTTGAACTTAGTCATAAAAGGAACGGTGAATTGGCAGCAAAAGGCTTTTGAGTAAATTTCTATACTTGCTTCGGCAGTGAATACACTTCTCGCCGAATTTAAAATACGAAATGCTAGAATTGTATGCTACGCTGACGATATTTTGACTATCATAAATGGAGTGTCTCTGGAGAAAATACAAGAGACTTTTGTCGATGTTGAAAGAAAATTGACTGACTGGGGTAAGAAAGAAAAAATTCAATTTAACATAGATAAAACATATAGTTTTTGTTTTTTTTTTCAAGAGGCGGTGTCAAAACCCGTCCACCTAGATTGAAGTTTGAATGGAAATATTAAATTTCAGAATAGTATTAAATATCTCGGAGTCATAATAGATGAGAAATTAAATTTTATAGATCACTTAGGTATTCATAGAAGTACTGAAAAGATACTCCAATTCTATAGAAATAATTTTAGCGGTGATACTCTACAGATGAAGGCGGAAATTTTGAAAAAGATCTTCAGTTGTGTGGTTTTGCCTAAGATATTGTGCGGTATAGGTGCGTGGGGCTCAAGGGCAGGGGAACTGATCAGGTTGCGCATTAAATTAAATTCATTGCAGAGAGGTTGGATGCTGGCCGTTACAAGAGCATTTCGCACTGCATCTACTGAGGTCATAAGTGTTTTGGCAGGCATTCCGCCTCTCTCGTTCTCCTATGAATTTTATTATCAAAAATTCTTATCGTCTAATAATTTGATTGAGGAAATACAAATGGGAGAAATTACTGTGCATAGTGATGCTTTTCAAAGATTTTATGACGAAATAATACATCCAAAAGATAAAATATGTATTATTTATGATTGTACTTATTTAGAAAATCAAGAATTAGACATTTATACAGATGGCTCAGGATTCGAGGGTGGAGTGGGTTGTGCATTTGTTGTTTTCTTTCATGGAATCGAGATTTTTAATAACAGAATAATGTTAAAAAATATGAACTCAATTTTTCAGGCTGAAACTTACGCAATTTATGAAGCCCTCAGATGGATAGAGAAAACTCTGAAAGTGAGATATAATATTAATGTCTACTCAGACGCATTATCGGTACTTCAGTCCCTCTCGGGTCCTGGGCATAAGAATTATTTATTGCATGATATTAAGATTATTTATAAGCGTTTAAAGTTTGTTCATAATATTAAATTGCACTGGATGAAAGCCCATGTGGGACATAAGGGGAACGAGAGGGCGGATGTATTAGCGAAATCTGCTGCCCTTGGAGAGGGAGACTTTGATTGTTATATTCCTGCCTCTAAAAGGAAATCAGTAACAGCTCTGTATGTAAATAATATAGAAAAATGGAGGTTAAGCTGGGGGTCGTCAGATAAAAATCAAGGAATACTAAAGAAAATTAAAATTGATAAAAATATGAATATTTATAATGATATAGACGTAAATCAATTAATAACAGGTCATGGACGATTCCCGGCTTACCTAAAACGATTTGGTATACAAAATAATGATTGTTGTAGAACTTGTAACAAAGTTGGAGATGCTCAGCACTATTTTGATGACTGTATATTAACTGGGAGTGCAAGGGTTAAATATAAGAAGAACTATAAAATTGATATAAGGAAAAACTATAAGAACTTAATAGATTACAGTAGGACTGTTATGAAGATTCTAAATACAAATAGAGAAGCAGCGGGAATTGATGTTTAAGTGTTTAAAAATCCGTTCAATAGTCAGTTTTTAATGTATATTTTAAAGGAATGTATTGTTGATATACTGAATGTTATAATTTCGATGTTTTATAATTTTAATTTTGGTATGTAGTTTGAAAACTGATGTCAAAACCTGATGTTTAATTGATGAATTATAGATTTTGGAAATTATTGTTTAAAGAGAGGATGATATCATAAAACCTTCTTGCTAAATGTGAATAGAAATTGTAATGAATAATGTAAAATATTAGAAATGTTTGAGATATTTTATCAATTGTAATTTTATATTTATATCTTTTGTGATGGATGATGTGAAATGAGGCAACAGGGTTTGTATTGCTCTGAATTGTATTACATGTGTATGTGTTTTTCTTTTGTTGACATTAACACAATTTAAGATTTAAATAATTGGGACTGACAGATAGAATTTCTTTTCCGTT
>KK114116.1:195355-206601 GCA_000611955.2 Stegodyphus mimosarum | reverse complement strand
TTTACCATGTAAAGAAGACTAAAGCTGTGGGATGCCTCGAGTTTCTCGGGCTGGGAGCCCTCTATGTGTGTGTGTGTGGGGGGGTCAAATCTCCCACCTACGATTAGTTAGAACTTGACATACGAGACCTCAAATGACCTCAAAAGACGCCCTATAACCAGCTAAACCTGAGGTTCTAACTAGCTTCATGTCTAACACTTTAAGTGTATTTGGTGGAGAGCCTACAACACTTGCATTCTAAAATTACTCTAACTTTTCATGCATACAATTCGTAGTTTGCACATAGAATGCTTCACTCAAAATTGACTTTGCACCTAACATGCATTGATAGCATAATACCATTTGTTACATTTTGTGAAACTTAACAATTTCATACAAATCATGAAACACAAATGTAGGTTAAATTTCTAAGTTTACAGCAAGTGCTTCCTATTCTTTTTCTCAAAGTACTTTTCTGAAACATCACATTACATTGATTTAGTCTATTGACTAAATCGTGTTTTTCCTTTTACCGACTTTCCACTCTTGAAATTTTACAAGTCTTTCGACAAAGCATAATACAAAATCATTTAGTTAACACTTTTTTTTTCAGCAATTCATTGCTTTTACAAAACTAATCTATTTACAACGCTTCAGAATCTACTTTACAAACATTAAGTAATTTTAAATCTTTGCAGAATTACAATTTTAAACAAAAACATTTTTTTTAAGATAAGTAATTATTTATCGCCCACTTGGCGTAAAACTCAACCTCGCTTGAGGAAAAATAGACCCTGCAACTTGCAGTACACTCGAAAATTAACTAAAGGTTGGAATAAGAAATACTACTTATCTTGTTGTGGTCAGCCATCCTTTTCTTGGCCCAATCCTTGAAAGTTATGTAGGTTGAAGCTTGGATCAGTTTCCTTGACCTTGGTTGTTGACCATTTTCAGCTTGTTGCTCATTCCTCTTCCTTTTAGATGTCCCTTTTTCCAACCTGGGGTACTTGCGCTGGGGAGGAAGGTGATTTGCTGGACATTTGGGCTGGGCCCTTCGCTCCTGGGCCCTCGTTCGTCGCTGCTCCTGGTTCCTGCTGCATTCAGGACGTTGATCCTCAGCCTGCAACCGAGGCTGCTTGCTTCTCAGGCTCCTTTCCGATGTTTCCGCAGTCCTCTTGGCTACTTTGGGCTGTCCTTGCCCATTCTGCTTTGGTCTTTTATTACTTGCACTTGTATTCTCCGTCTTCTTTCTTTTAAATCCACATTTTTGCTTCTTATTTCTTCTACTTTGTTGAGGGGGGCTTTCTTTTTCTGTCCTTCCGTTGCCATTGTTGCTGGTTCCTGCTGTTGTCGCTGAGGTACATCTTCCGTGGGAATGCGTTGCCTCGGATCCTGGAAAAAATCTTTAAACATTTCCATTTTATTACGGTCATAATACGGCTTAATTTAATCCACATTAGCAGTAATTTTCTCCACGTCGTTCCTCCTTAATACTACCACTGTTTGTGTAATTTTCTCGATAATGAAAGGGCCTTCAAAACGCGGAAAAAATTTCTCCACCTTTTCTTCTGGGGCATTTGATAAAGCATGTTTTATTTTTAACACTTCATCTCCCCCATTGTACTTGACCTCTCTTCTCTTTTGGTCATAGTACAATTTCTGTTTCCTCTGGGCCATTTCAACACTTGCTTTTGCTTCCCGTATCAAGTTGTTAATGTCACTCATTTTAAATTCTTCTGCCCATTCCTGGACAAAGAAAAGTTTATCTAAGGGTGTTCAAATCTTTCTTCCAAGAAACAGTTCAGTGGGTGTTTTTTGTGTTGTGTCGTGTTTGGCGGTCCTAAGGGCAAATGCAAATTCATTTATATGGCTATCCCAGGTAGAGTGGTAATTCTTAACGTAACTTCGAATGATTTTCACTACATTTCTATTACCATCTTTAGATGACGTACGGCCAGTTTTGCACACATTTCCTCAAAAATATTACTGACAAACTGGGGACCATTATCGGAAATAACTTTTAGGGGCGCCCCGTAGTTTAAAGTATACTTATTTAGAATTGAATCTACTACAATTTTTGCAGACGCGCGTTTTAACGGAATCAACTCTAACCATTTGCTAAAATGGTCCACAATAACTAAAAGATATCGGCTTTTGTTAACTTTACTTCTAGGATAAGGTCCCAATAAATCGATGCCTATTATTTGATTTGGGAATTCTGATTTAATACTATTTAGGAACCCGGCCGGGCGGAAATTAACATAATTATTTAATTGACATGTTGGGCACGACTGGACATACGCCCTAGTAAACTTTTGCAGTTCTAGAAAGAAAACTGCCTCGCGAACTCTTTGGACAGTTTTTCTGATGACTAAATGGCCCGAAATGGCACAATCGTGCAACTCCTCTAATGCATTCAATCTAATGCTAGCTGGGATAACCGGTATAAATTCGTTGTTCTCGTTTGTCGTTTTCGTATAAAATAACAGTCCGTCAATTATTTCGTAATTTGCGGCACTATTTCTTATCGGCACAATATCCGGATGACTGAAATTCTCAGGGTCGGCAAATAATTGTATATATTTTTGAACTCCGCATCTTTTCCCAGTTCGGCTATTACAGTTTCATGAGAATCTAATACTTTGGATGTCAGCAGGGCTATTTTAACAGTATTTCCATTTTCATCTAAGTTAATTCTGCTTAAAGCATTTGCCACAACTTTTTCTTTTCCCGGCATATGTTTAAACATGATATTCTTGTAATTTAAGTGCCCACCTTATTAATCTGGGTGATAATTTCTTCCCAGAGTAGAGTCTAGTGACCGCCGCGTGGTCCGTATATACAGTTACTGGAGAACTTCCAAAGAAAACCCGAAATTTATGTACTGCTGATAACACCGCGAGAGTTTCTCTTTCTGTGGCCGAATAGTTTCCCTGGGTTTCATTTAATGTTCGACTGAAAAAGGCCACGGGTTGTTCATTTTGAGAAAGCACTGCCCCAATCGCAAAATCTGAAGCGTCCGCTGAAATTTCTAATCCTTTATCCCCCTCCGGAAATTTTAAGACGGGAGCTTGAGTCAATGCATCTTTCAGTTTTTGAAACCCCAAGTTGGCTTCTGCTGACCACGAAAACCTAGCTTTTTTTCTTTTCAATTTTAGCAGCGGCTCAGCTATTTTGGCAGTCTTTAATGAAGGATCGATAGTATGAACACATACCAAGAAACGACGATAATAATTTCTTCGCTGTTTTAGGCACAGGATGATTTTTAATAGCTATTATCTTTGACTGATCCGTTTCGATTCCATTTTGAGAAATTTGAAATCCTACTTAACGTAACTCTTCTGCGGCAAATTTACATTTGGACGCATTTATCTTCAAACCATCTTCATTTAACAATGAAAATACTTTTCTTAAATCTTGTAAGTGTTGTTCTAAAGTACTACTCGTAATTATAATATCGTCTAAATATATGAGCGTACTTTTACCAAGGACCGGTCTTAAGACAATGTCCATACATCTTTGGAAAGTTGCCGGCGCGCCGGATAAATCAAAAGGCATTCTAAGAAATGCGTACGTGCCAGACTTTGTTATGAAGGCGGTTTTCGGGACGTCCTCGGGTTTTACCCCAATCTGAAAATAGCCACTCGTAAGATCTAATGCGGTCATATACTTTGTAGAGGAAATATTTCGAATTACCTCTTCGATTATCGGCAGAGGATATACGGGATATTTTGTGACGGAATTTAACTTGCGATAATCTATAGCAAAACGCCATCGCTTCGGGTGCGTAATCGGATAATCATTATTTTTCTTGCATAGAACTACTGGGCTAGCATAACTGCTAGAAATCGGCGTAATTATTTTATTTTTTAACACCTCCTTGATATGGCATTCAATTATTTCCTCTTTCACCTTGTCGTACCGGTAGGGCTTTTGCGTAACTGGCTGAGCGTCCTCCGTTTCTACAGTATGATTTACGACCTGTGTGAAACTCGGTACATCGCTAAATAAATTTGAAAAGTCACCTCCAGCGACTGGAGTTTTTCTTGTTCTTCTGCCGGTAAGTGCTACAAATCCAGCTGCGGGGGCTTTTCATCTTGGGTTTCTACTGGTTTCATATTCAGTGTCAATTCTCCCCCTTTAAAATCGAGTTTCGCTTCTGCCAATCTAAAAAAATCCACACCCAGAATAATACATTTTTGCAGATTTCGCACAATATAAAATAAATTTTTTACCTGCTCGTCGTTGATATGCACGAACAACAGTACTTTCCCTAAGCAGCTACATTTCTCTCCTTGGGCAGCTATGACATCCGTGTCTCTTACACTAAAAATTCTGTAACGGCGACACTGCTTCTTGAAAACTCTTTCTGAGGTAAATCTGCTTTGGGCTCCTGTATCTAACAGAGCCGTCGCCGGTATGTTGTTAATTAAAACTTCGATCTTCGGTAAACTCAAATTTTTCACGACCACGGTGTTTAAGTTAATTGTGGAAGGATTTTGCGCGACTTCGGACTTCTTCACCTTCCTCGAAGAAATCCATCTTAGTTTAAATTCTTCTTATTCTGGTTGTCCTCGGCATCTTTGCATGTTTTTCGATTGAATTCTCTTCGTTCGCCGCTCGATTTAGGAGACACATCTTTCTTCGGCCATTGCTTTGTCTTGTTCCCGTAACTTTGATTTTGCTTCTGCTGGGGTCTTGGCGAACTCCACTGACTTCTTCGCTCAAAGTGGCGACGTCGTTCGTTGTCTGCTGTTCTTCGGCTTTCGAATTGTACAGAGAGCTCAAATAATCTGTCTAACGTCGTTGGGTTTCTTAGCTCGATGAAATCTTGAACTTGGAGCAGTTGCCTAGGAAGTATAATTTGATTAATTTCGGGATCCGGGCGACTTCCATACAAAATTTTTCTCAAGATAAAATTTGCAAATCTTCTCTTTTTTCCTGATAACGACTAAAAAGTTCCGCCTCCAGTCTGGTTCGATCTCGTACTATAGGAAATGCATTCACCAAGGAATTTTTAAAATTTTCGTACGTGTATGTGGGACTTCCCGGTTCCCCCAAGAGATTCTTTCCAATACACTTGAACCAATTTAGCGCTTGGCCCTTCAAAGCGCTCGTGGCAAGAGTGATTTTCTGAAATTCGTGAACTGGATATAACATGAAGTGGGAGTCTAGCTTTTCCAGGAAATTAATTACGGCTGACTTGCCGTCAAAACTTGCCGCTGGCTTCATGGCTGCCCGCATGGTTTTTACAATGTAGCCAAATCCTTCTAGGCCAGGAGGTGCTATCTCAGGGTTCTGGACAGGTACTGCAGATATCTCAGGTTCTTCTTGTCTTTCCGGCCATCCTCTTATTTTTCTTCGGGCGCCAGTGTCAGGACTGAGTGTTCGGTGCATATTCTTGGCAAACATCTTCGTGAACTCCTTAAATCCTGATGTGGAACAGGGAGCTGAATGCAGCTATGTTCTGTGGTAGAATACTGGTATTAAGTTGGAGAATAACAGCACTTGAAAGGGATTTAAAATTCTCTTTTATTAAATCACAACTATTTACAATCACTTCCCAACTCGGGAGGGATACAGAAAGTAGAGACCGCACTTGGGTCTAAAATGAACAATCAAATAAATTTAAACTAAAACTAATTAGAAATTAAATAGTCGTCGCTCACAGAGCTATAACGCGAGGTTGGCCTCTAAACTAAATGGTGCGTAGCAAGATTTAACTAATACTGACGCACTTGGAATTACTTCAATAAGTAATCACGTAGAAGCGCTGTGGCTTAGAATTTAAATGCTAGCTAGTCAGGCGAACGTCGAATAGAGTGACCGTAGTCTGAGACTAAAAGCTCTCTCGCACTGAGAGGTTTCTACCTCCGGTTTAAATACTCCTTGGCACCACTTCAAATTAGCGTAAAGCTGAAAACGCGAGCTTCTTCTTACGGGAAGTTGAAAATGAGAAGGGATAGAAAAGTAAAAATTAGAATAAAACTTTGTTAGTTTAACTAAAACCTTACAAGCCCATGCCTGTGTAACCCAAATAAGCGACATCTTTTTACTTCCCTGTACGAAGTAAAGGAAGTGCTGTAATTACGAAAAATTTCGGTTACCATATTTCAATGAAAATATCCATCTCACCCGCTCTCGAAACCATATGAACAATGTTTTTGCTTGACATCCGTAGGTACGGACAGCATGAAAGACTGGTTTTGCCAAGAATTGTAAAATGGATTCAGAAGAGACTCTCTCTTGGCGTCTGTAAGTACGTATGTACGTATATAGGTATCTTGTATAACTCAAGAAGGAATAGCCATAGAAGATTGAAATTATGCATATAGGACTGCGATAACGTGTAGTTGTACTCCTCCCTTCTCCATTGCAATCTGCTGCAACCAATCGTATATAAATATATATTCTCACTCTGTTACCTGGCTCGCGTGAACTTAGTTTTTTTTTAGTGTTATATATTGATAAATTGTGTTTCTTTTTCCTTTAAAATGAACTGAGTTATAAAAGAGACTGAATTAAAAAAGGGATTGAATTCCAGTTAAGGTTTTCGTGTCTTTAGTTTATCCTCATGCAATACTTGTAGAATTATCACAAATTTAAAACTTTAAAGGGAAAGTAAACCTTAACGAAGCGCCATTTGTTCACATCTGAAACGCAGTAGAATCAAGTCAGTTTCTTCATGTTCAGAGTCTTTTTACCGAGTGGGACCAAAAATAAACTATCAGTTTTGTGGTCCGAAAAATCTGTTTGAGTAGAAATTCTAATTTTAATTGTAAAAATTTTCTTAAATGTTGTAACTATGTTTGGTGTTTTACTTTTTTCGGTATCTTGCAATTTTTCATGAAGAACGTTTTCAGATATATTTTTGCTTTGCCGCCAAGTGAGATCTGAATTAATTGAATGAGAAATATATCTGTAATGAAATTCGAAGAAGTAACTTTCTGCGATGTTTCCTTTTTATCTCTTCCAAAGCGCATTGATTCATAGATTGGCATATGGTGGTTACATTGAGAAATTGGGTAGAAAAGTTACCTTAATGTCAACATCTTGAATCCCTCTGCATCAGGGTGCGTCGGAGCCTTATCTAGCAACAAAACAGCTTTTCTGGGTAAATTATATTTTCTGTTAAAAGAAAGAATTTCTTCAAAAACCATTCTTTGCAAATTTCACTGCTCGTCCAAGCGCTTTTCTGACTATAGTATTTTATAGCAACAGCGCTTTTTGAAATTATTTTAAAGGTTCCAGGATTTTGGGACATTCCAGTCATTACAAGTCAATTTTGATATTTAGTGCATGCTAAAACTATCAGCCTTTCTTTACTACGTTTATAGCCAGAGGCTGCCGCCATAGTTAAACGCGTTACACTTTCAGTTTCAATTAATTCCTGAAACATTTCTTGAGTTCCATCCTTTCTTCAAAATTCGATGAGAGTTTTCACTATAAATACTTAACTGACGGATATCGTAATATATCTTCCATTTGTCGAGCCAACTGACATTTGCTTTGAAACTTGGGATCCTTTCATTGAAATAATTACGGAAATTCAATGTCTTTTGCAGTTTAATAGGCCCTGAAATAAGCACGCCTTTGTCATTGATCTATGTAAACCAAACATATAAAGCTTCATTCACATTTTCATAGTTTTCATTCATTTAATGCATGCTCTATAACTTCTTGGTTCCACACCACTTTTCTATTCCTATATGTTTTCATTTCCAGTCACCTGCTGTTACCCGTCCAAAATGGTCAGCTATTTTCTGCACTATCTCTCTCTTGTCCAATGTCTAGAATGCCACAAATTTCTATTCCTACACAATACTGCAACAACTACTTTTCATTTCTTCTCCTAAATTTCAACTTTAAACGCAACAACAATGTTTGTCAAATTAGACACACCGCGCACAGATACATATGCATGAACTGCAATAAACGATAAACCGATCCGCATACACTGATAAACTGCATTACGCTAAAAGACAGACACTTCAGTCACAATGAAGACGGTTGCGTCACGCTACAGAATCGGGAGCAACAACAGCTACAAACAAAAAAAGTACATTCACAGTTGCCAGTTCTTGTGGTCGATTGATGCCTTTTTTTGGGGGGGGGTGGATGATATTGATATGTCGGATAATAAGGAATATCGGAGAAGCAGACTCTTTTGTATTTATTTTGTTCAGAAGATTCAATAAAAAATGAAGAATTTTTGTTAGGTTACTGAAACGTTTCCTTCTGTTCAAAATCAATTTGACTGCTTCTAAAACGATATGTACATCTAGTTGCGACTCTTGAATTTTTTAATTCCAACAAGCGGCTTAAAGTTGAAAGAACTTTCGTCAAGTCTGCTTTACATAGTTTTCACTGCACACATATCCTGTTGCCTAAACATTCATTACTATGTTTTCAAAGGGTTTCAAGACTTTCTTTAGATCCATATTTAATCAATAAAACTTGAAACTTACTATCACACATCAACGCCCTAATCTGAAGACCAAAAAAATGTGCGTAGAGCATTTGGTTTATTTCGAAGCAAGAAATAAGAAATACCAGCATTGCTCTCGCCGAGATTCTAACTGAGGGCCTTTGCGTTGCTAGCCGGACGCGCTTCCAATTACACCATGGAAATCGATTTACACTACTATAGTCTGTTTGTTACTTTGTATAGTATAGACTATTACTGTAGCCTGTTACTATAGCAACGACAAAGTCATTTTCCGCTGTCCGCTTTAACTCGTAACCATGAGAACAAAACAGCAATAAAGTAAAAAAGATAGAGCTGTTTAAGTTTTTCCTTCACTTTGCTTCCGTTTAGCGTGTTTCGCTTCATGACAAGCACGCGGAGGAAAACTGACTTGAATTGATGTCTCAAATGACGCAGAAAAAATAAAAGCTATGCGGTGATGACGACACGAATTACGATTGCAAATGGGAAAGGCTAGCAGCGACCTTGAAGTGAGTATTTTAAAGTAAAGACTAGGGTTCATTGACTTTACCTCTCAGCCTTTAGTGCAGCTCTCTTTTGAGCTAACTATTCTCAAATAATCACAAGACATCTCCCCCTCCAGTTGCTCCAAAAATCTTCTAAGAAGGTTCTTTGATTGCGCTCTCTCTTTACGAGTAAAATGCAATTCTTCATTTCTGCCTACATAGTGAAAGATATTCTAATAAAAAAGGACTGTCTATTTCTACGGGATTTAAATCAAAAGTTTTCACTTTTGCTGAGCAACACTATGAACGGAAGAGAAGAAAGTATTATCCACAAATCAGATAACAATGATGTTAACCTGGAAATGCGGGACAATGATGTCATCCGGATGTTCCTATATAACACAAAAAGACATCCGAGAATACCTAGAAAGCTCCAAGTCACATACTGGTATAAATATTTTGATTAATATTTACAGCAACATGAACCCTTTTAATCCGAACCACACCTATTCCGGATAAGAGATTTTTCCGGATAATTGAGTACAATTTCTAGAATTTACTTGCTCATGTTTTGTGATACCATTGTGACAAACTGTAACAGCAAATGAATCATTAGGAAAACAACCAGCTGGTTATTATTAGAGACTTCCTGTTTCGGACTAACTTAAAGAAACTCATTTTTAGAGCCAGGGAGTAAGCGATCGGCCAGGGAGAATGTCCTGAAGGCTAATGGGTCTTTATCCCCTAATGCTTTTATGATGCCGACTTGTTCACGGCTGTTCGCTGTTCTTTTGTGAGAAGAGACGAAGCAGTGGAGTTGAATGGACATGTAGTCAGAGAAGTCTGTGGGAAACTCGCTCTTTCCCTTCTATAAGATATAGCAATGTAACAATTTACGCTATTCATCCATTATTTAATCACGAATGAATTTGTTGTTGAGTTTTAAATAAATTTAAAAAGACAATCCTGTCTTGCTATTTTTCCATAAAAGCTCGGAAACGTTACAGCTATAATAATTTGGTGGCAGCAGGTATGATGAAAATCCACGAAGCAGTTTTAGTTTGGTCATCGAACGAGAACTCTTGTGCTTAACAAAGAAAGAATACGGACGTCAGTCCGGGTGAAAAAAAAAGGACCGTCAGGCTCCGAAATTCAACTCCGCGCTTTTCTAAAGAAGATTCCAGACGTCAGTCCGGGAGAAAGAGAGGACCGTCAGGCTCCGAACTTCAGCTCTGTGTTTTTAAGTTCCAGACGTCAGTCCGGGAGAAAGAAAGGACCGTCAGGCTCCGAAAATCAACTCTGTGATTTATAAAGAAGATTCCAGACGTCAGTCCGGGAGAAAGAGAGGACCGTCAGGCTCCGAACTTCAGCTCTGTGTTTTTAAGTTCCAGACGTCAGTCCGGGAGAAAGAAAGGACCGTCAGGCTCCGAAAATCAACTCTGTGATTTATAAAGAAGATTCCAGACGCCAGTCCGGGAGAAAGAAAGGACCGTCAGGCTCCGAAATTCAGCTTTGTGTTTTTCTAAAGAAGATTCCAGACGTCAGTCCGGGTGAAAGAGAGGACCACCAGGATCCGAAATTCAATTCGCTTGAAGTTTAGTGGGACAGCCATTGTCCGAAGATTTTCAGCATCTTTAAGTTGTAGGGTCCGGAAAGTGTAGTGTGGTGATATACGTTTGTGTGGTAATTTAGTGCATGTGCCTTCAGCGTCCAATAAAAGAATTAAGTTGTGAGATTCAACACTTTCATGTTCCAGGCTTCAATCAGAATTTCAACTCTACAGTCCAGGCGGGTAAGTACCTTGGATTTTTTATATTGAGGCAGTGAGGTTTATTAAATATAGTATTTCTATTGTGTCATTTATGTCACTTCAGGTAAATGTTTTCTAACAAATATTGGTTTCGTTGAAGCTTGCAAATGCGTTGATTGATATTTATGTTTCAGATAAGAAAATATATTTAAGAATTTAGGAATAAATTTAGAATTTTGAATTCAGAAATTATAATTAAATAATATCTTAAGAATTTGAAGTTGTATTAATAGAGTGAATTGTTGTGAGTTTTGCTACTATTATGCTTCTATAATTGAAGAGTAAAATTGTAATATTTCTAAAGATTCTATCTTTTAGAGGGTATTCTGAATTATCAATTCTATGTCGTCTTGAACGTTATAATTATTAGAAGTAAATCTGTTATTTTATGTAAGAATTATAAGTTTGTAAGAATGTATTTCATGTAAGAAATATAAGTACGTAAGAATTATAATTCCAAAAATTTTCAGTTCATTGTGTTAAAAATGAAGATAAGTAAATCTTGGTAGCTTAAAATTAAACT
>KK114116.1:173189-188594 GCA_000611955.2 Stegodyphus mimosarum | reverse complement strand
AAAGACACACATTATGCGCCCATGTGATTGAGTGGGAAAAACTACACTTTGTGTGGTAGTCCGGCTATACTCCATCAGTCAGTCAGTCAGTCTGCAAAATGGCTCACGAGTTAGCCTGTATCTCTAGTAGCTCTAATTCCACCAATGGAAATAACATGGTAGCTTGTCAGTAGCTACGCTAATCAACTACTTACTAACTGCAAAAAATATGACTCCAATCTAACATACAGCTGCATGATATCCATCTTTGTTTTCACGTTCGTAGCACTTTTTACTAACAATGACAGCAGTTCGTGGGCATAATACTCAGCAAGTAACTCTCATTTTTAGGCTATCAATGATTCCTTCATCAGAAACGAGCTGAAAGAAGAGAATCTCAAAGTTTACTTCTGGACAGATTCAACCGTTCCTTTAGCCTGGATAACAAATGATGGTCCATAGTCTGTCTTTATTGAAAATCGAGTAAGGAAATTAAGAGGCTCAGTGAACTAGAACAATGGAATCATGTTCCAGGAAACCGGAATCCTGCAGATTTGTTATCAAGAAGTTGTCTTCCCCAACAACTCTTAAAATCCCAATGGTGGGAGGGTCCAGAATGGTTGTATAGTGCTCCTCAGAATTGGTCTTGTAGTATTCCTCTTCCCGAATCAAAAGAAGTAGAAAAGGAAAAGCGACAAACTAATCTTTGTGCAAAAAACAGTGAAACAGAAATGATAACGACATATTTGGCTAACAGATTTTCAAGTTACCCTAAAATTGTAAGAATAATTGCAAGGATTCTTCGTTTAAAAAGGAAAACTCCAGGTATTTCAAGACTTCCTTATATTAATGCGGAAGAATTTTCTACAGCTGAGAAATTAGTTTTCCGATGTATCCAATCTGAAAGTTTTTTGGAAGAAGACAGTGAGAACAGTTTGAAGACTCTTCAAGTCTATAAAAATGATCAAGGAATTCTTCGAATGAAGTCAAGAATAATGGATGAAAATAATAGCACAGAATATACGTATCCAGTCGTTCTTCCCTCTAAACATCCTTTAGTGGAACGGATGATAGAACACAAGCATTTGTTTCATAAACATGTTGGAACTCTTTCACTTCTTACCATTCTTTGAGAGAAGGTTTGGATTTTAAGGGGAAGAAAAACTGTAGGTTCAATTGTACGAAAATGCATTGTTTGTAAAAGAAACCATTCTACAGCTCTCCAAGTTCCTATTCCACCTCTTCCAAAAGATCGAACACAGATGACTTCTACTTTCCAAATAACTGGCGTCGACTTAGCTGGACCACTCTTTACTCATTCTCAACAAAAGTGCTGGATTGTCATATTTACCTGAGAAGTATACAGAGCTTTTCACCTTGAACTGGTCCAGTCTGTAAGTGTATTGCCTTTATACAAGCCCTAAGACGATTTATAGCTCGAAGAGGAAGAATAGCAGTCATATATTCGGATAATGGTACTGCTTTCACTGGAGTAAATTCAGCTTTAAAACAACTAGATTGAAATGAGATTCAAGCAGAATGTATTTTACAAGATATTAAGTGGAAGTTCAGTCCTCTCACTGCTCCTTGGTGGGGAGGGTTTTGGGAGCGCTTGACAAGAATATTAAAGGATCTTTTAAAGAAAAATCTCGGTCGAGCATTATGAGGAGCTGAACACTTTGCTATGTGAATGAGAATCTATCATGAATAACAGTCCACTGACTTACTTATCGGAGAAAGCTGATGAACTGAGTGTTTTGAAACCGTCCATGTTTTTACAAAGTCTTTCAGGCAATGAGGTAGCTGATCTAGATCACATCGAAGTAGTTACTTTGGTGAAAAGATTTATCTACCTTCAAAGTATCAGAGAGAGACTGAGAGTGAGATTTAAGCGGGAATATCTTGGTCTGCTTAAGTCACCTAAAGCTAGAGACGCTGACACAGTTAAAGTAGGAGATATTGTTATAATTGATAACGACAACAAAAGGCGATTGGATTGGGCATTAACAAAATTGTTGAAGTATTTCCAGGACGAGATGGTGTTAATCGACTTGTAAGAATAAAAACAGCTAATGGATATCTATTAAGACTTATACAGAAACTCTACCCCTTAGAAATTCATTGTAAGACTGAAGAATCTATTGAAGAAAGGGAACCTATAATTCAGCGGTCTCAAGATTTCGAACAGAAAAAGTTTTCCAAGGTTGAATTGGAGAAACATCCTATACAAACACGTGCCGGGAGAGTCATTGGACCGAAAGAAAGACTTGATCTTTAAGAACTTTTAAACTTTTTGGTAATTTTATTTTGTCTAATGTTTGTAAAGCTCTCATTTACAAAGGTGGGAGGATGTTAGAAATGTTATTTCTGAGCCTTTATTTATTCAACTTTAAGAATCTGGCAATAGAAATTGTGTTTACGAATTGAACAGTTCCGTCTTAGTTTTTTGAGTAGTGAAGATTGCCGCTAGCCATTTTGTAACTTGTTTTTCTTATTTAAACTTCTTTGTTAGTTGTAAATAAATGTTTATCTTTAATTTTATGCGATTCGAAGTTTGATTTTTTAAACTCTGCATGAACAGCGATGTTAGTTGCATCGAGAAAATTATTTCGTTACAATTGCGGCTAGATTTACTTTCTGGCTACCCAGAGGTGGAACAGTTGCTCGACAATTTGCAATAGCTGTTTGAGATAGTCAGAAGTTCATTTTCTTTAAATATAAATGTGTGTGTAAAACTAGGAGTAGGAAATAATTGTCAAAGAGAATTTTGCTTATTCATGGACTTGAATTGTATTTTAACACCTGAATTTCTTGACACTGATCCCCGCTGTATGCGAACTAACACCGTAGATGCAGTTATCTTTTTAAAAACTAAATTCAGTCGATTACTGTCTTTTTCAATGTACGAAATTATCTCAAATATGTCTATATTTTTAAAATTAAAAAACAAATATTTTTCTTGATTCAGATTCTGTCGCCGTTATTTTTTATGACACTTTCAGGTTGCTCTTCATTTACCACTTGACCCCAACGATTCCGAACACACTTCCGCAGACACATCGATAGATGTTGAGCATGGTTCAGCTCCATGTGGTCCGTCTTTCGTCACCGCATTAGAAATGTCTGTCAAAGGAGTTCGTTCGCTGATTGGAGAACCACATATGCACAGCTTTCATACCTCACTAATGGTCCTCATTTTCTCCAAACGCGTAGTTCTGTGGGTCTCTACTGTAGCGATCCCGTGGTGCTGTAAACTCGTATGGGGCTGCTATGTAATTACTTGCTTGCTGATGTCGCCATCTATTAGCACCGATGAGAAGTGCAACCACGTAAGAGTTTCGTATGCCCTTGAGGATGATAAACGATCTGGGGATTCGATCGTATAACTGTTGCTTGGCAGTCAAATAAGCACCGCTATTATAAAAACTCTCCCATGAGGTATATTCTGATATTCGAACTGTTTTATAGTGAGAGCATTTTGATTGGTTCCCGGGATCGCTACAAGATGATTGAGCCTAGTTGGCCTTGATTGAACACTTCGGTTTCGATATCAGTGACTCGACAAGTGCATAGAAGGAAGGAAATAGCCGAGCTTATAGAAAAGTAATTTTGTACGATAAATTTGACCACATATTTCTGAGAACATGTTGTTTGAAGTCAGTCACCAGTTTTCCCTCTTAAATACGAAAAGAAAACTCCGAAGTTTCTGTATTAAATCACAAATTATTTCAGCAGCAATTTTGATCAGTGACATTGTACTTTTTAACAATTTTCTGCCTGAGCACTTACTCTGTAAATAGTGTAAAATTCTGTAAGGAAACCGGAATCCTGCAGATTTGTTATCAAGAAGTTGTCTTCCCCAACAACTCTTAAAATCCCAATGGTGGGAGGGTCTAGAATGGTTGTATAGTGCTCCTCAGAATTGGTCTTGTAGTATTCCTCTTCCCGAATCAAAAGAAGTAGAAAAGGAAAAGCGACAAACTAATCTTTGTGCAAAAAACAGTGAAACAGAAATGATAACGACATATTTGGCTAACAGATTTTCAAGTTACCCTAAAATTGTAAGAATAATTGCAAGGATTCTTCGTTTAAAAAGGAAAACTCCAGGTATTTCAAGACTTCCTTATATTAATGCGGAAGAATTTTCTACAGCTGAGAAATTAGTTTTCCGATGTATCCAATCTGAAAGTTTTTTGGAAGAAGACAGTGAAAACAGTTTGAAGACTCTTCAAGTCTATAAAAATGATCAAGGAATTCTTCGAATGAAGTCAAGAATAATGGATGAAAATAATAGCACTCTAACTCTAAAAGAAAACTCCGAAGTTTCTGTATTAAATCACAAATTATTTCAGCAGCAATTTTGATCAGTGACATTGTACTTTTTAACAATTTTCTGCCTGAGCACTTACTCTGTAAATAGTGTAAAATTCTGTAAGTTGACAAATTAATTATTATCAACTGCTAATTGTGTCATCCTCCCAAGTCATATTCACATATGTTTTGAGATATAGCATACCAAATGAAAATTGTAGAGCTCGAACACCTTGATTTTCTTGCTTTAAAATTAAATTTCTCTCTTGTAAGCATGATAAAAATCTTTTTTGATTTTAATTAATAAGCTGCTGTATATACGCCTTTGTTTTATACACAAAACAAAACCTAACTATTTTCATTAATATTTGGCAACAAAACAAAAACTTGATTTATACCGCTAAAGTGTTTTTCAAACGAGTAAGTTGTGTAAATGTTTGTTGGTAAAATTGCCAGTCATATGTGTTGATACTAGAGTAAATTGTATAGGATTGTTATATTTCATATACTTTCCTGTGTATTCCATTCCACTGTATATCCGAAATGACCGACTTCGACCTTGTTAACGATGTGTTGTATTATATAACAATGATGATGCGTGAAATAAATATGTGTAAATTGTATTTTACATTATTTCTGAATAATATAACTGTATTCCGATGTTATGAATCATTTGACTGTAAAAGATCAATAAATTATTAGATTTAAATGTAAAGATATAAGCTATTTGGATTATTATATCTAATATGAATATGGAGCACGTAATTCAATCTCGATATAGGCCCAAAATATGTTTACGGAGCGGCCAGTTATTTATATATTATTGCATATATCTCTATGCAGCTATGAGATTTTCTAACATTTTCCTATATGAATTGTATATTCCACTTTCAATTTCGCCACCTTCTTACATATTTCATTTCCTCGTTTAATGAACTTGCTGTACAAAAATATTAGTTTAATATTTTCCCTCGAAATGCACCTAACAGAGCTGTAAAACAATATTTTTATATTTCTGAGTTGTCTTTAAGCAATGCATGCTACAAATTGCCTTAAATATCTTTCAATGTGTTATTCTATATTAAAATTTATAAAGTTTATTTCATACTGTGAGCTAAAAACCATTTTCAGGGGGGGTCATCATTATGGCCTTTTTCTTTGAACTGAACCTTTTTATTTATAGAGGTTCTTTTTTCACAAACTATTAAAAGAACATTGATTTGGTAAAATTATGGGATTATGTAAATGTTTGCTAATGGAAATGGAGTACTCATACGTACTTTTGCAGTGAAATAATGTTTAAAAGTTTATCATTTAGAGTGAAATTAAGAAATCGGTGATGTATTGAACACTCAAATGTTTCTTTAGTGGTTAATTTTACATCTTGTAATGATTTAACAACTAAATAAAATAAATTAATGCTTGAATGACTGATCTCAGATTTGAAGCACATAAGCCTAATGTTTACATATAGAAACAGTGATGGGTTTCAATCAATAAAATAGTTGGTGCTTCCCATTGACTATAAAAGTTATCTACCATCAAATTGTGAAAGTTGATCGATATCTCACCAGGATTGTGCCCATCATTTCTAATTATTTCTCAACAAACTCATGTCTCTTTAATAAGGAGTTAATATTCGACTCGCTTTTTTCACTTTGTAAAAAAAGTTTTTCAGTGATTTCTGTTATTTTGTTAGGCCTTCTCATTTGCATGAAAGCTTGTTTAGAATGCTCTAAATTTAAACTTCCCATGGGCAATTGTTCTGTTATATTACTTTTTTATCAGTCATATTTATATAACCATATTGTGTCCATTTATATACTCATTTTTGTTGATAGGATCTCATAAATTATAAAATAATCCACTGTTTTTTGTTCTGTAAAAGGCATATCCTACACTGCAATTTTTTTTTTTATTTTTTTTTTTTTATTATTATTTGTTATCAAAACCTAAGGAAAAATACAACAATAGCAGTTAAGTTTTTATTCTTGTTCATAAAAACAAAAGGCAGGTTAAGGAGAAATTGACAGAGTTACATCAAATGAAAGTGCATTTGTTATGAGTGCATTGTTTTATTGCACTTATCCATAATTGGTACTAAGTTGCACTTCTTGGCAGTAGCTTCATAATGGACAGTATAATATGTAAGTATCAAATATTTTTAGATTAGCAAACCAAATGCTGACAATGAATTATAATATTTGCTAAGACAGTTTATGGATATGCAGTAGCTAATTTTATCTTTTAATTAATCAGTGAACTGGTTCTTAAAAGTGTTGGATTCAGTCACATGTGAGGTATATAATTTTCTAATTTTTATTTCTGAAAATAAGTTACAAATTTTTTGAAGATAATTTGATTTGATTTTTTATTTATCTATTGTTCACAATCTAATTTTTTAATATTCTCATTAAGAGTACTTTATTTCCTGTGCTTTGCATCTTCTAATTTCTATTAAATGCACCTTTTAATTATTATTATTATTTTATTTCAGGAATGTTGCAGACTCAAATTTTGAAAAAGTATGCTTTGCCAGTCAGATGTTACCATTGTTTAATTCAAACCCGTGGGATAAAAACAATGAAGGCATGGCAAGCATTTGAGTATGGTGGCCCTGAAAATTTGCAGTTAAATACAATGGCTGTAACACCAGCAATAACTTCTCCCATGGACATTTTGGTAAAAGTGCATGCTGCCAGTATGAATCCTTTAGATATTAGAATGTTAGGTAAGATGCAGCTAAAATCATTTCATACTTTTTATGCAATAATTTCATGTTTTTTACTCAAAAATTGCATTCTTTGTTATATACTTTTTTTTCCTGAAAAGTGTTCTTTTTGGTCCTTTTGCCCTGTTTAACTAAAATAGGACAAGGTGCAAAGTTAGACCTCAAGTTTGTGCACTTTCCATCAGCCCAACTTTGAGGTATTACAGTACTTTCTTATATTACTTTTTAATGATATTGCTTAATTTTTGTAAAAATTACTAAAATAATTACACTTTTCTTGCATACATTATTAAAGTTAGAAATTTTTAAAAATTGTTGAGCAAGAGCAACTTAATATTGCTTCCCGCTGTTTTATATGTTATTCAAATCTATGTATTAAAATTTAAATTAATTTAAAAGGATATGTAAAATAGCTTGATGATATTATAATGATTAATATTTCATATAAACTTATAATTGAATTGAAAATATATACTAAAACATGCCTATATAATAAAAGTTGGTACTGTTCCATTATAAGACTTGATTCAGAAATATATGTATGTATGCATGTGTGTATGTATGTATGTATGTGCATATATATATATATATATGGGTGAACACATATATGTACATATGACACATATAGGCATGCACACATGAACACATATATCCATACTTATGTGCATTTCTGAATCTGATTGTGACAACAGAAGAGTATCTAAAAGTCTTTTCCCATTAAGAAGGAAGGGTGAGGAGCATGAAAGGTAGAAATTAAGTACTTTACTTTTCTTTACTCAACAAAAGTATGACACAATTTCAAACAATAAGTTTATATAAAATATTGGAAAGTTTTCTTATATTAACTTTAACTGAATATGTTTTTTAAATCTGTAAGATGTTCCTTGGCTTAATAATTTTGAATGATCGTTCTGTTATTTCTTTAGGTTTATTGACAGAATTTATACTATACATGTATACAACCAGCCGTAATTTGGAAGATCATTCTTTAAAAGCAGTGTAACACTATCACATTCACTTCATGCTATCTCTAGCTTCTCATTTTTGCATCCTCTGATGGCAGCTTTTTACTATGCCATCTGGTTGTAGATTGCATATATCAGTTATATGTTTTTAAATAAATTATCACCAAACATATAATACAGTAAAAGGCATTTAACTGACTGGAAAGCTGAAGTAACTGGAATATTTTCAAATTTGAGAAACTTTTTTTAAAGTGTAAAATTGAGCAAGAAAGGTATTTGTAACTTTGTTGTAAAACATGAATAGGACTGAGATTCAAATAAAACAGAAGCTGTCATCAAACAGTGTATTTTAATGCCAATAATGGTAAACATAATGTAACACTTTGTCTTTATGTAAACCTGATTAGTTCTTGATAAATCAGTTTAATTTTTATATAAAATGATGAAAGGTAATCTGTTTTTCAGTCACATTTTGTAAAAATGATTAAAATTTTAGACTTGATTGCAACAGAATTGCATGCAGTAGAGTATGTTCATCAATCCTGGCATCAAGAGGTTAGGTTATTCAATTATGGCAAAGCACATGAAGGCTATCTGCCTAAAGGGAGGGATGCCTTCGTGGAGGACTTTCTAAGGGAAACTGGCTTGTATTCACGTTACACATGGGGAAAACCACGAAAACGCCCATGCAGCCAGCCCGTTCGCGGGATTCGAACCGCGGACCGAACTACCAGTGTTCAGCGTCTTTACCACTCGGCCGCTGGTGGGCCTCCCTGGCATCAAGAGAAGTGTGACTTATGTGAAAATGAATAAACACTGGCTGTGCAATGGGAAAATTATGAAAAGTGATTTTAGTCTTTTTTATGTTGTGCTCTTAATTTGCATATATTGATTAACTAAATAAGGAGTGATATGCTCCTGCCAGAATTACTGACATAAGTTTGGCAAGATCTCCATCAATTTTCATTGTCAACAGAATTTTCTAATTGAATGTCATATTTTACTTCCACATTTATGTCTGAAATACCTTTCATAAATAAATTTCACATAATTTAAATGTAGGCATTTGCTATTCAAGTTGATAACAAAAAAAAAATGACTCTTTTTCATAGTTTTAGATTGGGAATTTTTTCCATTCATTTGGCTTTTCTATTGTGTATTGCAATTTTTTAAGCTCAATTATCTGAAATTTTGTATATCCAGAGTGCAGTATTTATGTAGCATTTTTTGGACTGTGAAACAGTTATCAAGCAGTGCGATTTAGCATCAGTTATGGATAAGCATATGTTGTAATATACTCATAATATTTTATTTTATGTGAGCCAACTGAATCTTGACAAGCCACATCGAATCGTTACTGCTTGCTGAGAGAATTAGTATATATTGGATGGAAGAAAGAATGGCCGACCAACAAAACAGTAATAGGTTTGAAGTTTGTACTCATTCTAAACAAAGCTTCTGGTAAAATCATAGGACCTAACAAAAAAGATGAAATCCACAAACGCCTTTTTAAGAAGTGTGAAAAGGAAGCATGTCAAATGCTTCTACAACAATTGTTATTTAATGGTTTGTGCAGAAAAACTGTTTTTTTTTGGGGGGGAAGGGGGTAACATTTGCAAATAAAAATGCAGCTCAAAATTCTGCAGGAATAATTGGCACAACTTGGTAGAGTCTCTGCCGACTTTCATGGTTTGATGGTAACCAGGTTTCACAATTAACAGGTGTTGCACTTGACAAGATGGCTAAATTGAAGCTAAATTGATTTTTAAAATTTTTTATTGTCTATGAGCACAACTTTCTGTGCAGGAATATTTACAGAGGTTAATAAAATAAGTTTACAGAAATGTAGTTTAAATATTTAAACTCATGCGTTATCTCATCAGCCACACAGGCTAAAAACCAAACTCAAACTCAGACCCTACTGAAGTTATCACAGAACTGAACTACTGAAGTTATCATTCCAGTCTTCAACTTACTGTTTCTCTTGCTCATTGTTCTCTGGCAGTAAGGAGGAAGCTGATTAGCTGATCTTAGAGAAATATATGACAATGGAATAATATGCAAATACATTTTTCTGTTTTTAGGTAATTTAATTATAGACGTATCAGTAAAATTAGAGGAGCTTCCTTGTAAATAATTGTATAAAGCAGTTATGTAAATTGTTATTGAACTCTCAAAAGTTTCCTACATATAATGAAAAGACAGCTGTAAAAAGCAATTGAATATGCAAATTAGTAACAATGCTGTCAGTCTTGTCCTGTTTTTCATGGAAGAAGCAATTTGTGATGTCTTTCTCATGACAGCATAATGAATCAAAGCATTTAGCCCAAAAGTGTGATGCAATGAGCCAGAGGAAGGTCTTAAACCTGTCAAAGGCAATGGATATGATTGACATGAGCCAGAGTGTAATTGCTGCACTATCGTGGAGTCAGTAGGAAATGATCAAAGATAACCTGGTCAAGATCACTCATAAACTACCATTTTGGAAATGGCTGTTATTTATCAATAATACTCCTTCAGAAAGATCTGAAAATGTCACCCCTATGTAAGGACAACTTTCAATGGCCATTGGAAGAAAATTATTGTTACAGCATCTTGCAAATACCTTCATGTGCATAGATTGTGTGCACATAAGACAATAATTCTTGTTCTAGTGACTTACCTGGGTATAAAGAAATTGGGAAGAAGAACTCTGTGTTTCGGGGACCTACTGAGTTCTGTTTTCTGAGGTATGCAGATTCAGCCTAAAGCTAGTGATCGATGACTACTGATGTGGCACATAATACAGGTTAGTGCATTTTAAAGAAAGACTGGCATTTTTCTAAAGAATATGTATTTATTAGGACAAAAAGTGAGAGATCTGAGCTGTACATAAATTGAAGCCGAACCCTATTCTGCTCAAAGATACAGAAGCAAAATTGTTGCCAGTTCAGTCCTTTTTATGCACAACAGTATCTGACCTCATTGAGTGCATCTTGTGAACCAAATGCCTAAATTTTACCTTAAAAAAAATTACTAAAGAAGAGATTTATAATGCCATTATAGAGCTCATTATATTATTAACGCATATACATTGTTGCCAAATGGCGTGATTTAGTGCCAATAATGTATAAGCATGAAGCCACAGCACAGTCATAAGAAGTTCATTTTGGTTTAATGTAAATTCGATTAATTCTCGATAAGCAAGTTTAAGTTAAGATAAATTTTATAGGAAAGGATATAAGTTCTAATTTTTCCTCATATTTAAAAAAAAAAAAATTATGAATATTTTGGACTGAATGAAGGGGTTTGGTTTGATAGATTATGGCAAACCACACTAGGGCTATGCCTAAGGGAAGGGATGCCTTTGTGGAAGATTTCTAAGGGAAACTGACTGGTGTACACATTACACATGGGGAAAACCACAAAAACTCCCATGCCACCAACCTGTTTGCCTGGAATAGAACCCATGTGACTGTATGAAGTGAAGTATTTTCAAAGTTACAAAACCCAGACATAAAAAAAAGCCACAGTAGACAACTTTGGAGAGACAGTGGTGCTGTAATGTGAAACATTATGATATACAATTTAGTTTTTTTAAGGTATATCTGTAATTTGCATCTCTTTTTTATCTAACTAAATAAAGAAGAACCTTTTCATTGAAATTTCTACCAGAGTGATTGGTGGCGTCTCTGCCAACTTACATGTTCAATAAGATTTCATAATTATTGAAATACATTGGCTATTATGCCTGAATTCCCCCCCTCCTCAAAATCTTTTAAATGTAGGCTTTTGATATTCAGGTTGATAGCAAATAAGTTAATGGTTTTTGTAATTTTAGAGCAGAAATTTTCCTCATTTATTTGGCTTCTCTAATGTACATTCCATTTTTTATATGCTCAACAATCTGGAATTCGGTATTTCCCAAGCTGTTATTGTAAAATCCAGTAGGACATGCTTAGAATGCTTTGCTGAAATATATGCAGGTAGATGGAACATGTTCGGAATACATTTAGGCAGCTTTGAAGAATGGGTAAGAATCCCCAAAACATGATTAATTCAATGTGTCATAATTAACCACCTAATTAATTCAGTGTCTCATAGGTGTGAAGCCATCTTGTACTTTCAAAATGACCGCACGTCTTATAAACTATTGGCATCTTCTTATTGGGCAATTCTTCAATGCTGATTTTTTCAGCTACAAAAGATATTGGTAGTAGTGTTTTTCCTATTGTGCCAAGTAGTTTCCTATGAAATAATTTTCATTTTCACTAAAACATGATTTGTTACATGTTTACTTTATTTTCTTGATCCTTTCAAAATTAATTTTTATATGCTGCTGCATATATTGCTGCAGTTATCTATTTTTGCTAAATCACCTGCTTCTGTAATTTTGTTTAGCAATGTTTGTTTTGTAATAGATATAAATCTGTCCACTTATTATGCCAGTTCAGTAATTTTATGTACAATATCCAGTTTCACTTTTTTCAAAGTAATAACTGTATAATACTTTTGCTTATCTTTTTGCAAAAATAAGTCAATATAATCTTAAGCATATGCTACCTCCCTGTAACATAGTTTCTTTGTATTAGAGAGGGTTGGCCACATCCATATATGAGACTGCATTTTCGCAACAAAACAGCACTAAGAACTGAGGAAAATCGTGTGTAATGCAGCATTTTTACAATATGGTCAAAGGTTTTCTTGTTAAATTAAAATTTTAATTTTAGACATGAAAATATTAAACTGAATATGAAATGAAAGTACTAAAAAATCTGATGTGGCCAGCAGATGACCTCCCACCATTTGCATGTTTTAAATAGCTGTGAGTTTTGAGTATAGTATCACTTCTGATTGATTGTTTGTAAATAAAATCTAATTTATTTATAAATTTTATGGTTCAATGGTTTTTTTTATTATTCTATGCTTCCAAGAAAATGATACTATACATGCTCATGTACACATCTATTCTCATTATTATTTGATTTGAAAATATGACATCTGTCATAGTATGTCCTCTAGTCATTGGATTCATAAATCTAAACAATCACAGAATTTTTAAAAACAACATATCTTTAGAATTCCCAGTGTAGTAGTAAATATTGCGATACATTTTCTTTTTTTTTTCTCTCTGTTCATGATATCAGTATTCAGTTTTCTTAATAAGGTGACCAATTTTTTTTATCTTTTATCTTTATTTATTAATCATAACATTGTGTGCACTTAAGCCACATAAAATTCAACAATAAAATCTTTAAAAGCATCATGTTTAGAATTCCCAATTGTTAAGTGTTGCCATACATTTTTTATATTTGTTGTATTATTATATTTGCTGTATTATTTCTTTAAAAATAATTCACAGTATTGGTGGCAACATCCTTTATTTTGAAAAGTTATTTGAGAAGAAAGAAAAATAGACAAAAAAGTGAGGATTGCGACTAATACACTTAAGTGCTTTCTAATGAGAGCATATCTTCACAATGAGCTTATACTTGTTGCATTTAGCTTAATTCCAAGAATTCATTTAATACACATAAATGTCATATGTTTCAAATACCAAATTTGAGAAGTTTGGGATCATATCATTATGTATTTTGGTACTTAGTCTGTCGATCATGACATGTCTATCAAACATTCTTTTGATCATGACATTGTCACCAAGCAGTGCAAAACGTAAAAACATATTCATAATATCTGTTTTTTATTTGGTTTATTCATTTGGTGTTTTCATTCATTCTCAATTCATTCTCAGTAAGCCACCTTTTGTTGTTATGAACAAAGATATAAATTAAGTGATATTGTAAAAAAAATTTTTTCCCCTTTTTTCTTTCTTTCTTTTTTCTTTTCTTTTTTCTTTTTTCTTTTTTTTCTTTTTCTTTTTAGAAATATATATATATATTAAAATTTGGAAAAAGAATAGCAAGCAGTATAATTTTTTTCAATACTTTGGGATCTTATGCTCAAGAAACGTGTGTATTAACGAACATCATATGGTCAGCTGAATATGGTAAACAAAACGGCAATAGACTGGAACAGCTACCTGCAGGAAGTTCATAATCATAGTATTCTAAACAGAACTTCTAGTAAAATTGGAGGGCCTAACAACATAGTAGAAATCGATAAAAGCCTTTTTACAAAGTGCAAAAGTGAAATGGATTGAATATTTATTAAATCAAGAAGCATTAGTTCCTTCAGAATTCTGCTGGAACTATTGACACAGCTTTGGCAGGACCATCACCGTCTTTCATGGTTAATGTGATAATGTGTAAGTATTTACATTTTTTCGTGAAAGTATCTTCAAAGCTTCAAGTATCACTTCCTGTATATCAGTTTTAACCAAAATCTAATTTACTGTTCTCATTGGTATAAAAATACGATACTAAAATTGAAAATTTTTGGTTTGTTTTTTAATATAGCTTTTCATTAAAAACTGTTATGGCCTTTATGTGAAGTACCACGTTTGGTTAACTGGTTTTGCCAAAAGTGTAAGCAACTTTTTTTTATGAATGCAGAAGGCTTAAATACGGAAGACAGAAATTTTGGGGACTTTGATATAGAGTTATTGTGGATGAAAACAGATCACCACACACATGCATATGGAGAATACAGAAATCATTGTAAAAATCGTAAAAAGTGTTGTAGAGACCCTAATTCATGCTTATTAACTGAGCCACTATTGATGTCAGTGGCATAGCTAAGGGGAGACAAAGGGGAACATCTGTCCTTGGGTGCAACATTTGGTTAATGTGATATCTGTCCTTTGCTGAATTAATGTTACAGAATTTTAGAGTGAAATGCTTTCCATTTTTGGCAAACAGGAGGGGACACAAAATCTTCACTTGTCCTTGAGTTCTGAAGCCCCTAGCTATGGCTCTGATTGAGTTCACACATTGCTATCAAATTTTTGGCCCAAAATCATTAACTTCCTTACCTACACATTTTGGTTGACAGGAGGTAGAAAGCCAAATATTGTATCAGAAAAAGAAAATAATAATAAGTGCATCAAAAAGTAAATGAGATAATCTTCTAAAAATAAGATCAAATATTCTTATATGTAACTACTTCATAAGTAATTTATTGGGGGAACATTATAAAATTGTAATTTCCATGTCAGAAATTTTAGTATATAGAAATGTGAGGGAAAGGCTAAAAAAAGACTGAATTCTCATGCACATTTTTGATGCATATGATAGCATGTGTGTGTTCAATTGCTTTGATGAACTTTTATTATTTTTTTATATTAGAAGTTTTCTTTTTTTTTCATAATTTTTAACTTATTATTCCTTTAAACTAGACTTGTAATCCAAAGTTTTTAAATTGGGATGCATTGCACAGGTAAGATTTGCTATGTAGTAATAAACAGATTTCTTGTAAAATACAAAGCCCTTATTTTTCACTGTATAATTTTCAATATTGTGAAGCCTTTTGTAATATCGGAAG
>KK114116.1:136775-153650 GCA_000611955.2 Stegodyphus mimosarum | reverse complement strand
GCACAGCTTGTTCAGTTCTTTTTGCCCTTCACTGCAACCTTGCTAACTGGTCCTGATCCCACTGCTCATCCAATTCTTTTTGCTCTTCACTCTAAAGCTACTCTTGATTTACCTGTCTTTTCAAGGTTACTGTTAGTGAGTGGAAAAATTATGTGAACCAATTATAAGAACCAATTCATTTCAATGAGTGAACAGTTCTGATCTGATCCCATAAAAGAGCAATTTTTCCTATCTGTATAGTAAACCAAAGATGATCAAATAGCTTCATTCTGGAGATCTTTTAATAGAAACCACTTCTCCAGTGCAATCTGCTCTACCCTTCTTAAGTTGGAGAAACTTGGCTAAGTCAACATTAATGTGTCAGAATACACAGTCAGGATGTTATTTCTGAGATTGACCTCCTCTTCGTATGAGATGAGGAAATTGTCTTAGAACTGTCTGGCTATAATGTCTTGGCTTCTAGACAGATCAAGATGCACAAAGAAGGTTTACTTGATAAATACAAAATAGGTAATCGTGACCTTCCATTCATCAGATCTGCTGAAAAGTATAAAGGTTGGGTATTTACACTGCCCAATAAGACATTACATGGCTAACACTTTATGATGCTTTCAGTGCCAGTGCTTTGGCCATTCAAAAAGTTCTATCATGGCAAACTCAGATATGCACCTTGCTCTGTGGAAGGCCACAACAGTAAAAATTGCAATACTGAGCCACTACATGCAAATTGTAAAGGGGCCAGGCAGGATTATCTTGATTTTTCCCAAAAGGAAAATCTGAAAAGGAGATACGAAATAGTAAAATAGCCAAAAATATTCCTTATGCAGAGATGAGAAGATTATTAGCAGAGTCATAGTGTCAAAAAAAATTATATGCAAATACAGTAAAATCTGTCATATCATTTGGCATCCAGACCATAGACACGCAAAATAAACAACCAATCCAAAATCTAGAACCAAATGCATCACAGAAACCAATACCTTCAGGTGTAAAAATGCAATACAATAAAGAAACAAAAGAAAAAAATAAAATTTCAAATCCTGTCAGAAGCACGAATATCAGCTCTTTTTCGAGCATTAGTTCAGAACACTGGGTTTTGAGATAAACATGGAAAAGGGACTGAACATCCTGAAGAACCTATTTCTATGTAAAACTAAAAAACCACTCAGGAAGAGCAAATATCAGACAATGGGCCACATGTAATAATAATTTCATGGATAATCATTCCATGGAATTGTCTCAGCTTCCACCAAAATCTCGATCCCATGAAAGACTTGATTGATTTGGATCATCCTATAAGTTTGGCCCTGCAGGAGACTCCTGAAACCAGAGAAACAAACTAAGTTTTGAGGAATTTCCTTTGTCGGAAAAAACTATCTCATAAGTGAGTCATGATGTAGGGCTCCTCACCTCGCTAGATTACCTGTCGACTTCATTTCCTTGAATAACAAGCTTCCAAGGTGTTGCCACTCAGATAAGTATAAGGACTCTGGTTTCAGTTTGCTTTGTTTACTTGTCTCCAAATATCCTTATTAATTAAAGAGATTTAAATCATTTAATGGAGTTACTGCCTGAACGTTTTATCATAATAGGTGAGTGTAAGGGCCACAGCCTTTCTTTAGAAGTAAAGATACTAATCCTTGATGTAGACAAATTGAGCTAATGCTTGAAGAACTTTGCCTTTTTCTCCTCAGTAATTGACAGGATACTTATATACATAAGCTTACAAGGACTTTTCACGCTCTTGATATCTTTTGCCCTTCTGCACTTTTAATGTTGGAAATGGTCCTGATAATAACAATCATTCTACTATTTTTATAATTCTTGCATGAGAAGGAGCAAATCCCATGTCAAGATCTCCTCGATTTATACTTGATAGGGCAGACTGAAAACTCTTCTGATATCCTGCAGAGCTCAAAGAAGAAATGAAAAGATGTGCCTATCGATGATGCAGCAAAAGCCTTTACTGATGTTATGATGCAGGTAGCAATAGCCTCTATATCTGTGACATGAGGAAAACTACGAAAATATTCAAAACTATGGTGGAACCATGAATGCCAAGAAATGCTCAGACAACAGAGAAAAGCTTGGGGCATTTTTCATAAGTACCCCACTTTGTGAAACCTTACAGCCTTCAAAAAAACAAATGCAGGAAAAGTAAGACAAAAGAGCCAGAGGGATTTGTGTGTATACTATCTGTCGTCAATAAAATCTTCTGCACCAAGTAAACAAGTATGGCAGACAGGAAAGGAGGAATGTATAAGGACCACATACTTTCAATTTTGAAAAAAAAAAAAAAAAAGTCCAATAATTAGCACCACAGAAGAAATTGCAGTTGTTATTGGTGAGACCTTTACTGTCGTTTTTAGTGGCAGCAACTATCCACCAGCATTTCTTTCTGAAAAGCTGTACTCAGAGAAATTTCTCATTGCCTTCAACTGTTCTAACTCAGAGCTATGTAATGGCATTTTACAATGTTTGAACTAGAGAAAGCCTCATTAGAGACACACAGGTCTAGATGGTATTAGATATAAAATGCTGAAGCATCTCTGTTGTATATCATTAGCTGTCCTTCTTTATCTTTACAGCTAAATGTAGAAAGAATAGACTTTTCCCATTGCAGGGAAGAGAGCTGAAATCCCCATAGCTAAGCCTGGAAAAGATTCCAAAATTCCCCCTAACTATTGCCCTAGAGCACTTACAAGTTGCATATGCAAACTATTGGAAAAAATGGTAAACCTCTGCCTAATTTATTTCTGAAAAACTGTAGCATCATGTCATCATATCCGGGTGGTTTCTGTAAAGGTAGAACAAACCTCAGTAATATTCTCCCTTTGAAAACTTCAATCCATAAAGCTTTTCTCAAAAGAAACCACCTTGTTTCTGTGTTTTTTGACGTAGAAAATATATGTAAAGGCATGGAGATACAGTGTTTTGCATGATCTTCTTGCCTTACGTGGCAACCTAGTGATTTTTGTATAGATTTTTTTAGGGCTAGAGATTTTCAACTGAGGGTTGGCTCTGTTTTCTCAAATGTATTTAGTCAAGAAGAGACTATGCCTCAAGTTTGTGTTTTAAGTGTTACATTGTTTAAAATAAATACTGTTTTCTTGAAACTCTGTTCTCCTTTTTGAGGATCATTACATGTCGATGACCTTCAAACAAGTTGCTGTGATGCAGATATTAGATATGTTGAGAGAAAGTTGTAGATCACTCTTAACAGGACTGAGAAATGATCAGAAAGACATGGATTTTTCAGAATAAAAGTCTGTTTAGGTACACTTTTCCATGAAGCGAAATCTGCATCCTGAGCCTTAGCTTCAACTTCAAAGATCAATTATTTCTTTTATACTCTAAGTAAAGTTTTCAGGAGTGATGTTCAGCCAAAAGCTGACCTTCATTCTCCATGTTGTGTACCTGAGGAGGAAGTGTTTCGAAACACTAAATATTTTAAAAGTCTTAATGAAAACCTCCTGAGGTACCAAACATGGTTCAGTGCTTTCCATTTACAGAGTCCTCATGCACTCTAGGCTGGACTATCTGAGTTGTTCATATATTGGCACAGTCTTAATTTTTTTTTAAACTGGATCCTATTAATCATTATGCCTTGAGCATTTGTTTTGGAGCTTTCAGAGCTTTTATGTTGACTGTCATGAACCATCACTCCACAGATGTGAACAGTTTTGTCCCTTCAGTATTATTTCAATATATTATCACAACTTGACCATCTGTGTAAAGTTCTGATGCTTGATGATATGTGTGATCCCTTATTTGAAGCACAGCCATCTTAGTCAGTAAAGCATTTTGAAATCCTACTTTGGGAGAATGCTTACTTGGGATTTTCAACCATCTTTACAAAAGAAATACTATCATGAGATCATATACCAACAGCTTTTCTTAAACAGAGGTACAATATCCGATATATTTCCATATATATAAATAGTTTGAAAGCAATCGGTCATGTCGGAATGTCATTCATAATTGAAAATCATATATTTGAAAAACTGCATGTTAAGTGTTCAATCGTGACATCCTAATTGACTGCTGTTTATTACGCTCTTTTATCCATATCTAAACTATCCTCAAGTAAGTTCATTATTTGTTCTGACTTGTTTAGTGCTCTAAAACCTTTAGAAACATTCTCTGAGATCTAAAATTTGGTATTTCTTGAAGTTCTAATGTTGAATAAAAATGTAAGGAGTATGGATACCAAATTATACTTCTGGATTCTGGGTCATGTATGAATAAAATATAATGAGTTGGAGGTACAGCCAAATCTGTCATTGAACAATCCAGTCACCTCGTTTCTTTAAGAGATGTCAACAAGGTAATCAAGCAAAAAGACTTAAATGAACGGAAAAAATCTGGAATGCACAGCTAAATAGTAAGTTGAAAAGCTTGAAACCTAGAGTGGAATTTTGAGAGATTTTTAGAAACTGGAGGGAAGTCCTGTTAACTCTTATTAGAATTGGCCACTTCCAGATCACCCACAGTTATGTTCTGGAGAATGAACCACTTTGTCCTCTCTGTGATAGCATTTTTTTCTGTGCATCATTTTTAATAATTTTTGAATTTTAACAGATGGGATCTGAAGCATTTTAATAAATGTACCTTGGCTGTTGACCATATAATTGGAAAATAGGTCAGTTCTGATTTGTCTCAATACCTGAAAGAAATGGGTCTTTACTGTGTAATTTGATTCAGTTTTGAACTTGTGTCTTTCTGTTTTAATACTGTGTATTTTAATTATCTCATGTTTTGATTGAAATCAGTATCTAAGTTTTATATGCATATTCATCTCAGCATTAATTATTTTATTATTTCATTTGATTTCATAAATCTGCTATTATTTTAAACTTATGTTATGCTTGACAGAACATCAGGGCTGTTGAAGAACTGTTTTTCTGTTATATCTTTTGAATGTTAGATTATAAATGTTTCATGTAAGTTCGTAATGACATCTTCAGAATTTGGAGGCAGTTATTTTTAACAATTTTTTTTTCCCTCTATTAGAGTGATACAGAATTACTCTTAACATCCTATGCTTATGAGCTGATTACATTTCCTCGGAAAAAATATTTAAGTAATTACATTGGATTATTATGTACATGTATAACTGAAGTTCTAAGAGATTCAATTGTTAATGGATAAAAGTTTAAACAGATGTCTTAATTCCTTCCTATATTGCAGCTTAAATCACATTTTCGTTATTATTTATCTTAATTAATGATTTGTAGGATAAACTTAGGCATGTTAAAAAGTATGTAATGATATTTTGTAGTATCAATCATGTAGTGCTTATTGCTTGAAGATTTTGCATAAAATAATAAGAAACAAATTTCATAGGTTCATGTGTTTTATGCCAGACATAAAAAAAGTATGAATGAATTGCTAAGAATGTAAAGTTTTCTTAATTTTGAGAATATTTTTGACAGTTGTAACTCAAGTGCATAACAGTATAAATTTTGCAAAATAGAAATCTTTAAAACTTTGGTTGTTAAAGGATATGCTATGAAATTTCACAGTTGTGCTTTAAGAAAAACTAATGTGATGAGAAAATATAAAATAGTGTGCCATGAATAAAAAGTATGATAATCATATTGTGCCATGAACCAAAAGGACATTCAGAGCTACTGTTATCAAGCATCACTTAAAGTAAAACTTTTTGTATGTAATACACATTGCAGTGATTGATGCTTGTGCTTAAAAGTTGAACTAGTATTTTAAGTTATTTTTTTATTTCCCCTCTCACGTACACATACCAAAAACTTGCAAAGAAAAATATTCATAGGGTAAAATTGTATGTTGTCGAGGTAGTTAAACGGCAACCCAGAATGTCACCCAAAAGCATTTATATGGTAACCCAGGTGCACATATGGTGGTGTCTGGTGCTGATGTTGTACGATGGTGAATTTGTGCAAGGTCTCTGATTTTTTCTTAAGCTAAAACAAATCACTCTGTACATGAGGAGAACTACAATGCAAAAAAAAGGGAGGGGGATTTCTAAAAAAAATTAACTGTCTAATTAGCAATATTTCTTGCATTTTCAATTTTATTAATCGGTTGCACTTGTGTGGAATTCTTAGTTCACCACCATTTTGAAAATTTCTGTTGCTTTTCATGCATTAGCTTAGTGAAAGGTTAATCAACAATGAGTTCATACATTTTCAATAGGGGTGCAGATAGTCAGAAAGTACCATTTCTAATAGAGAATGTGTATCAAATCATGCATATTTTGATGAAAAATCTTCCAGCTATCTTCAGACAGGAATAATAATTTACTGTGACAAAGGTATACTTTTTCAATTCTTTTGTATTCAAATATGTGTATTTTTAATTTTAGTGATATAAACCATTATTTTGAATTGGACTACGTTGTAACATAGCTGAACTGTTCATTTCGTCTAAAAATGAGAATTCAAAATAATATGCATGTTGATAAGTTGATAACACTGGAGAACAGCAGTTTTGTTGTTTTAGATCTTCACTTGTTTTTGACTACTTTTAGCCTCTGAATCCCAAAATAACCTCAGTTTTTGTCTATTATGTCAACTTTTTAAGCTACAGGATATTCTAAAAAATTGTACAAAATATGCATGTGAAGGAAAATAAAGGGAAAACTTACTAAATGTACTTTTCACATAGAATAGTTTTATTCATACAAGGGCTTATGTGGCTTTTGTAGTTACTGCAAATTAAATTTTGTTCATACAAAAGAGTGAAGTTTTTTTTTTAATCCAAATGGTAAACATATATATTAATGAAAAAAAATTGTTTTTGGCTTTTTCTGGAGTATTTAATTTGGGGACATTCTCCCTTGATGCTCCAACTGTAGTCAGATATGTACATTCTTTCCACCTTGGTCCATGTCTGACCTTCAAATCTTGGTGGAATTGCTCACCATGCTCATCACTGACTGCACCAAGATTTTTCAGGAAATTACCAAGATGGCTATGTAAAAAATGAAGTTTGATGTTCATGTTGCAAACAAGCATTTTGAAGCTTTCCAAAAGTTGCTGGACAATTTTGCTGTAATTCTGTGCTCGTGTATTTCCAAGAAAGTTTTGACAATGTTTTTAAATGCCAACCAAGCATTCTTTTGAAGTTCTATCATTGTTCTGATGAAATGTTCATCTTTAAAAAGCTGTTTAATCCATAGACCATCAAACACACTGACCTTTATCTTTTCATATGGCAGGCTAGGAAATGCTGAAATGAGGTATTTGAAAGAGTCTTCTTCAACTCGCAAAGCTTTAACAGATTGCTTCTTGAGACCCAGTTTTATATGCAGAGGTGAAAGTGTCCTTTCTTTCCACAAGTGGCTGATGTAGAATTTTTGAATCACCAAGTTTCAGCTCAAATTTTGGTGGCCAGTTTGACTGCACCCAGTGCTTCTCATGAGCTCTGCTGTCCCACATACCCAAGAAACAGGGGTACTTGGTATATCCACTTTCCTGGCCAAGAAGGAACCAGACCATTTTAAGGTCAACACAGATGACCCGTTGGTGCATGTGATATTGCAACAAATCAGTGGCTTTATGTCTTCATATTCTTCACACAAACTGAATGGCATATTGGGGCTGCACCAAATAAATTTCCATTGTGGAGGATGACACACTTCAAGCACAGCTTTGAGCTATTGATGAACAGTTGCCATTGAGTTGCATCATAGGCTGAAATTCTGAACTTTTTCATTAAGCCGTATATGTTATGGCAATACACAAATCCATCATCATTTCAAAAATATTGCAGAAACAAACTTCTCTTTATCGAAAGTAGGGTACCTTTGCAAGGTTTTCTTGTGCAATTTTGATGCTAACAGCTCTGAAGCCTTTTTGGTTTATCCCCAATCATTCTCATGCTGGTCAAATCCCTTATGAAAGGAATCATTTTCAGTTTAAAATATTCATCTTTGGGGTCAATTTGATATTCACCAGAATCATATTCCTGTATTCCCAAAGAGAGTAATTTTTTGAAAACTGGCACTGAGAGTTCAGCTGATTAAGGCACTGGCCATATAGCTGATGGTAAACTAGAATACTCTATTTTGCATTTGTTTTTCTTGTTATATCATGACTTTCAAAAGTAGCAATTACTTGCGTGATCTTTGGGCTCTTGCCAAGTCATAGGTATACCAAATGGAAATTTAGAATGTCTCTTCATCCACATCTGTATGCTCTCAACACACTGCTTGCACACTTTGAGAGGTGTCCATGTTATCTATGCTCATTGCAATAGAGCATGGTCATATTCACATAAGGTGTAGTGAAAAAATTTGACATGATAGAAGAAAACTTATATACAGTTCTGAAATCCCCATGCCTATTTAACTCTAGAACAGCTCAAAATCGAACTTCCAGTGTAAAAAAAAAAAAAAAAATTCAAAGAATTCATTTTTTTACATCATTTTCTTACCCCCCACCCAATTCCTTTGTTATTAAGCTCATGGGCTTTTAAGAGAAATTTAGCAAAATATGATTTGTTACTTCTATTTATATTATTTATTTAATTTTTATTTATAATTTACTATCTGTTTAATACTACATTTTCTTGTACAATTCTTCACTGTATAATTAAAAAAAGTAAACTTCTTTTATTGTGATTAAATCGACTTTTCTATTTTTCAGAGTTCTCGTGACTGGTGCATCAGGTGGTGTTGGCACTTTTGCTGTACAGGTATGTGAGTTTCCTTTACATATTGATAAAAAAAAAGTTAATTTGCAAATTTGATCTTGAATATCATGTACAGAAATAGGTGCTGAAAACCCAGAAATGATAAGAGCTGAGTAATAATAATGATAGAACTTTTGTATTGTATGAGAGTTATGTTTGCAATGTATATGTTAGTTAGTTAGTTAGTTCTAAGCACTGGCCCCCAGCCCACCTAGCAGGCAAAGCCTGCCATATGTGTAGAGGGGAGAGGCCAATCCAACAACAAACAAATGTTAACATAAGAAACATAATAAAATAAATGGTTAAATAATGGAATATAACAAATTTGATAAGCATCTGGTAATAAGTTCAGATAATACAATCACACAAAACTAACAAAAGAAAATCAAAAGAAAAAATGGGTTGTAAAAGAAATAAAATCACAACACATAAAACAACACTTCAAACACTGTGGGTGAAATCAGTATATGGAGGTATTGTTTTCATTTCTATGTTCTTTCCTAAATTTTAAATCCTTATAAGTTTTACTCTGAATTATTATTATTCAAACTTTGTTTATATTATCAAAATTCATCTTAAATCTATAAGTTTACTTCAATCGTATGTGTTTTCAGAATGATTTTCTGTTCTGTTATATTTTGATACCAATATTATTCTTATTCTCATTCATAATTTGCATCGTATCCCTTGCAAATTTTCTAAACAGTTTATAGTTACTAAATAAATCTTCAAACTTTGCAAATTTATATTTTCCTCTCACACTTCCAGTCAGGCAGCAGTCCTTTACAAAGTACTTTGAATCACCAAATTTATTACAAACTTTATATATATCATTTCCCTGGAGGTGGAACCTTTTCAAGTAATCGGGGAACCTTCCATGTGCAGTGAGAATCTGATTGATATCTACATCTTCTAAAATCCGCATTTTTTGCTAATTTTTAAACAACTTAGATAAGTTTTCTTTCTTTCAGAGAGATCCCACAAGTTTTTCCAGTCTTTAATAAGCCTGTCTTTTATTATAGTACATGTCTTCTTTTTCGAATCTTGAATAAAAACCTTTTTAGTCCCAACCCCCAGGACGGCATCTTTTGCTAGTGCATCCGCTCTCTCATTTCCATAATGACCAGCATGAGCTTTGATCCAGTGTAAATTCAAATTATGCTTCTTTCATAGTTCGAAATATATCTGCTTAATTTCATTAACAATATTATTCTTTTGAAAAGGGTGAGAAAGCGCCATAAGTGCAGATGAGGCATCTGAGTATAAATTAATGTAATATCCTATAGATAATTTCTTGATCCAGGATAAGGCCATTTTAATTGCCAGTAATTCTGCTTGATAAACTGAATTTCCTGGTTTTAGAGTAAACGTTTTACAATCAGTTTCAATAAAGTGGAAAAATGCAACAAAGGCACAGCCTACACTCTCTGAAAACTCTGATCTATCTGTATAAATTTCAGTTCCTCCAGTTGAAATATAGTCTTTATTGTAGGATATACAGTAAGATTTGCTAGGATGGCTTGAACTCAGATCATTCTCTAAAAACGCCTCGCTGATAATTGCTTTATCATCATACACTATTTTTTATTTTATATGATATCTCAGACAAAATTTGTCATATATAAATTTAATTGCAAGTGTCCAGGCCTTCTGCAATAAGTCCAATTTCTGCTTTATCTTGAACAGCTTCCCTGTTCGGTCACTCCATGTGCCAATACCATAAAGAATTTTTAGTATACTAACATTTTTGTAAATATCGTCAGGGTACAGCTTTTGTTAGAGAAAGTGATAAGAGTAAAAGTACTTTTATAATAATTTAAAATTTTTCTATATTTTGTTGTATTGACTTAAAATGCTCTGTAAAATTCAACTTATCAATGATCACTACACACAGGTATTTAAATGTATTCACAAATTTTATTTTTTTTTAGGATATAAAAACATAACATTTGTTTTCTCAATATTAAGTTCTGTATTTTGATCAGAACTCCACTTCTTAAAAACATTTTCAAGCAAGTTAAAAGTATCCTTTATTTTTTTGAGGGAGTCTCCTGTAATAGTTACCATAATATCATCAGCATAAAATGTAATATTCGTATAAGGTACATTTTGTTGCAGTAATTTATTTACTATGGGGCTGCAGAACAGGAGAGCACTAGATGAGCCCTGGGGACAGCTTTTTCCAATTTTATAATGAAGACTAATTGTATTAGAGTTGCCCAGAAAAATTAATTCTCTATTCTCCAGATAATTTTTAATTATATCAAATTTTCTTGAGATGACAATTTCTTCTAATATAGACACCAGGGAGAACCAGCTTATACAGTCAAATGCCCCTCAGACATCGAAGGAAACCATGACCACTTGTTTGCTTCATCGCTTTTCTCTGACTTGTTTGATCACATTGTACAATGTTGGACATATTCTTTTGAAAGCCATATTGATTTGAACTGATAATATTATTTTTTGTTAAAAAATTCTCAAGTCTTTTTGTAATAAGTTTCCACCTGTAGATTTAGGAAAAAGAATCAGTTTTCCAAATATCAGGAAAAGTCTTTACAACCATACATTTGTTATAAAATAATATATAAAATGAGATGAATCCCCCAAAGGGAATTCTAATTAAAGTAGTCCCAATTCTATCAAGTCCAGGGGCAGTGCCATCTCTGAGGCTAAAAATAACATCAAATATTTCTTCATAAGTAAATGCCTGCTCCACCTCCCCATTATCTTGCCTAAAATTATTTCGATAATCAGGATCATTAGAACAATAGTCCAGCCTCAGAGTGTCTTTAATCAACTTAACATAAAATTTTGTAGCAGACGTGGATACACTACAATTATCCTTATACAAAATAACTTTTTCCTTTACTTTATGTGTGACAGATTTATAAAACTTGTCATAATAAATCTTGTTTTTATTGAACAAATAATTTCAAAAGTCTCTTTTTGTCTTTTTAATTGCTTTTTTGAATACAGCAAAAACTCTTTTATAATTAATTTTCCTTTGTAATCTTGTCTCCATGTCCAGACATTTTATCTGAGAACTTTTCTGTGCAGCTTTGGTCTTTCACCTTAAAATATCTAATTCAGGGATCCACCAGATTGTCCTCTGACCCCCCACTCTTTATTTTACATCTTAAAAATTTATCCACATTTATTTTGTTCTTTTCTTCTAGCCCGAGGACTACATCATTCAAACCATCTCTATCTCTAACAGTCACAAGTTCATTTTCAAGTTTCATGATGTCCATTCTCAGTTTGTTGACAATTTTTTTTCATTTTAAATGAATTGTAAGAATAAGAAAATTCATACAAATTATTAATTTTTACAGCATTTAAATCAACATAATTATATCTATGGTCACTCAGAGTAGGTTCATCTAAAATAGTCATTTCCACAGAGTTATATCAAGTTGGGCCAACCAATTCCTACTGGGAAGGAGAAAGTCGGAGGTGAGTCATCTTTATTGAAAAGTTTCAAATCATGAACCATAATAAAATTATATACTAAAATACCTCTTTGTTCCAGTACCGTAGCACCACAATTAAAATTCTTAGAATTAAAATCACCTAAAATAATAAAGTTAAAATTGGACAATTTTAAAACATTTTCTAAAGCGTATAAATGTGTATTCAAATCCTCTGCTGGTGAGGAATAAACCGAAATAATCCCAAAGTTATTTTGACCATTATATGTGGAGACAGCCACAATATAGTTTTGTATCATATTCACCACAAATTCAGGTTGTTTCTTAGTAATGATGACAGGTGTTCTACCCATTTCTCCAAGTTCCCTAAAACATGTGCAGTTTCATTTTGAATATAGTAGGGCTGTTGTAAGGTGATAACATCAGGTATTTCTTTGATAATGGTATCAATTGCAGAGAACCTACAAGCAGCGGCAGTACAGTGATTTAAATTAGAGTTTAAAATTTTCATAGATAAAAGCTTTCAGATGTAAAAAGAATATAAGCATATAAAAAGATAAAACATGAATTCAAATACTTACCTCATACTAAAATTTTATACTAAAATTGATATAATCAGCTAAAATTTTTTATATTTAAAATCACAATCTCTAAATTAATTATATACAAAATCTAGACTAGCTGCTGTGTGTAAAATGTCAAAATGGAAGGTAAAGGAAAATTCTTATAAAAATGCATCAGATTGCAGAAATGTAAATCGCAAACAAGGATAATAAGTTAAAATGTCCCAGCCGACCAAAATATATAAAATATAAATAAACTTTATATATCAAGACGTTCTTTAGTAAATTTAATTTGTTTCAAATACACAGGAAACGCATCATGTTCCTCATTACATTTAGTATTGAAACATTGATTGTATTCTTTGCAGTTAATACCACGAACAAAATCGGAAGAACACTTAGAACAGAAGTGACCTTCTGCAAACGGTTGTGTTTTCACAAAATCTTCTAGTGTGCCCGAAAGCCAAGCAACTGGTGCATCATTTAAGATGAATGTGTAATTTTACAGAATAAGATTTCCAACTGATTGTTATTTTCTGATTCTACAAAGTAAAATTTTGACACTCTCATGAAACATGAAAAACTGTATGTGATATTTCCTTCCTCTGAGGCTTTCCTTTTAAACAATGGGCGAACACAGTCAGCACCACATGAACATTCTATTTTGAATGCCTCTATAAATACTTCGTCTGAAAAAAAAGTAGAAACATTGTAAATAATAACCTTAGATCATATAAATTTTCTATGTTTTGGCTTTACAAGTTGATTGAGTTTTCCATTATCAATAACTGCATTTTCCAATTTTCTACATTCTTCTCTGCTCTTCAGTCTAACTACCATATCCCCATTTTTTCTGCGAAAATGAACCTACAATACCAATTCCAATTTGTTTTGGATCAATATTATTTTTTACCTCATCCCTTGAGGGGTTTTTAAGATAATTTCTTTATTTCTCCACGAACCAGGATCTTCATTCTTCCTATAATTGTATGTTTCACTTGATTTTTCTTCACCTCTTCCTCTATCCATTGTTGCTTTCTCACGATCTAACAAATCACGAATCCTACAAACTTCTTTGGCAATAAAATCCAATTTGTCTTTCTTATGTAATTCCCTTTGCATTTCAACGTGTTTCAAATTCTTTTGTGTAATCCATTCTGTGATCTTGTTAATGCCAAAATTGAAAAGTTTCAATTAAGCATTTAATGTTTTTTTCTTTCAAAGCCTCTACCACTTTGTTAATATCACATATTGTATTAAATATATCGTCTTTTGGACAGTCATGTGCAAATTCCTTTTTTAACTCAGTAGTAGTATTCTTAGATTCAGACATCTTATCAGGTCTGCAATGGGACAAATACAGCAATTCAATACATAAAGATAAAATTTTATAAATTCAGAAAAAATTTAATAGAATGTTTAAACACAAACATGCACTGAAGTAGACACAGAACAGTTAAAATTTAAAAATACACATAGAAATATCCTCCTACATAAAAGCACAATAAAATTCAAAAGGCAAAAAGTCCTCATACAGCTGCAAGACAACTTTCAAATGTAAACAAACCATATATATATAGGCTTAACACTGTTCGAAATTTCAAATATTCATAAAAACATGAGAACAGTATGAAAATCCATGCAAATCAATTTGTACATAAATAAAACTATGTAAAATTATAAAAGTATTCTAAAAGTTATTTTCATAGTAATTGGAATTCAAAATGGCACATCAAGTCGAGCTACATTTAAAAGTAATATTGCTTATAAAATCCAAAGTAATGCATATAAAAGCAGGCTAAATAGATAAACACACATTGGAACATTTAAAATTTAAGAAAATATCATGCAAAACACTATGAAATGATTCTACAGCCAAAAAAAAGCCCAAAAATAAAACTCACTGACTTGCCTGTTGTTTACAGCTGAGTTGAGATGTACAGTTAGTCACAAAAGTCTGCGTACAGACTAAATTTTAAATTAAAAAAACACTTAAAGCATAGAAAAATGTATTTTAATCATTGCAATTCTTTTCTTCTATTAGCTAAAATTGTTAGCTTAAATAAAAAGTAAATAATATAAGTGTAATACTTTTTACATTTTTTCAAAAATATATTTTGTCAAAAAAACTCAGAAATTCCCTTCAATAAAGTCTGCGTACACTTTCAAAAAAAAGCAAAGTATAAGTTTTTTACATTACTTCAATACTTTGTAGGATATCCTTTATTCTTCAAATCAGCTTGCAGACATCTGGGCATTGACTGAACTAGTTTTTCAGTGTCATCCGACGTAAATTTCGCCCATTCTTCCTGCAATTTACTAATTAGCTCATTTCGCAACGTAATATTGTGTTTTCGAATTCGTTTCTCCAATTTTGCCCACAAATGTTCAATTGGATTGATGTCTGGTTATTGTGGAGGAGTACGCAACTGTCTTGAAGTGTGATAGAGGGAATATTCCTTCACAATTTTAGCTGTATGTTTCGGATCGTTATCTTGTTGGAAAATAAAGATATTAGAAAAGTTTAAATTTAGGGCGCTGTCTCGTAGATTTTTCTTCAGAATATCCAGATAAACATACTTATCCATGACTTTATCAATAATGTGAAAATTTCCAACTTCTTTCGATGACATACACCCCATACCATCACACCGTCAGCTCCATGTTTGACAGTTGCATTTAAATTTCTCAGATTCAGTTCTGTTCCTGGTTTTCTCCATACAATAGGGTGGCCATTAACTTTAAATATTGTAAATTTACTTTCATCTGACCAAATTACATTGTTCCAGAAGTCCTGCGAAGAGTTTAAATATGTTTTGGCAAAAGTAATTCTTTTCTTTCTATTTGTCTCGGAAATGTATGGCTTAGACCTAGGTTTGCGTCCATGATAATTGGCTTTTTGCAGCACTTTTCGTACAATTTCAGGAGAAAGTTCCTTGTTGCTAGTTAAAAAAATGTCTTTTGTAATGCTTGCAGTAGAAAGATTAGGGTTTTGTTTAATTCGTAAAAGAATTTTTCTTTCTTCTCTCTGCGTTAGCTTCTTCGGTCTCCCACATCTTGGTTTTGCAACAAGACTACCAGTGTCAAGATAGTTTTGAATAACTCTTTGCACAATAGAAAATGGTTTTACCAATATAACGAAGAGTTTTACCTTCATTTCTCAATTTGATAATTAGTTGTCTCATAACTAAAGGAATTTCTTTATTGGTTGTCATTTTCGTCAAAGAAAATAGAAATAACAACTTCCAATCAATGTGAAATTTACTTCGGAAGTCAATGACCTTGAAAGTGTAACCTTCTTTGCATTCTCAAGTTTGAAGTTTAAAAGTTAGGTAAAAAACCCCGCCTCCTTCGCGTTGTACGCAAACTTTATTGGCTTTGATTTCTGGCCACTTATCTTTTAAAAATTAGTGTGCATAAATTATTAGATATGAAAATATTACAGTTAAATAATTTCAAAGTCCCTTATTGAAACAATATTTAAAAAATAAAACTTTAAGAAACGACCCTTTTCGCACCTTAAAATTTGGATTTGATATTACTTTTCTTGATGTACGCAGACTTTATTGACTAACTGTATATGTTTGTAATGACTGTTGAGATGTGTATGTATGTAATGGAAAAGATGTAGCAATGTTGATTTCATAGAATGTAGAATCCATAATCAACAGCAAACTTGGCAGTCCAGGCAAATTAAATATTCATCTGTATTTCACTTGACATTTGCAGCCACAATTTACTTGGCATTCTAATTATGCCTATTCAAGAGCATTTACATTTTTGATACTGTTGTGATAGGAAATGAATAGAGCGAAATAACATCTTAATGGGAAGAGAGATCGAATCTAAAGATATGCAGTTTTTCCAATATGGAAGCTTACCAGGAAAAAAGTTTCAGTTCTCAAAATTTTGAGTTCAGATTCTAAATTAGCTATGTCATCAGCCTTATGCAGGTCATATGATATGGATTGATCTAGAAAAAGGCATTACTATTTTTAGAAAAGAGAGGGGTAGTTAAAAGGCTATAGCTAGTTTAAATTATAATTATGATTTACATATTTTTTATCTTAAGATATGTAATTTTATGTGTATGTATATGTTATATATATATATATATATATATGAATATGCTATTGTATATGTAAGTTACATACTACTGTAAGTGTGCATTCAGATGTCAGTAGCAGAATGGTTTTCCAATAGTAAAT
>KK114116.1:111196-122923 GCA_000611955.2 Stegodyphus mimosarum | reverse complement strand
TCCTGGCAGTAAAAACTGTGAAGGTGTGAGCGGGCGGGGTTCACCCAGCTCGTTGCTCTTGTATGTTAAAGGCCTATTGTTTAATACACACTCGAGTTCAGTTAATATTGTAGAGAGTTCTTCGAGAGTTAGTAATGCTCTCCCTAAAATTTTCTTCAAAGGATCTTCGATGCTTCTCATCAAACGCTCCCAGAAACCTCCCCACCATGGAGAACGTTCAGGGATGAACTTCCATGTTACTCCTTCGGACGTTAGGAACTCTCGCACCGTAGGATCTACGCTGCTTCTTTTAAATCCCTTAATTATTTCACATGTGCTGCGGAAATTCTTGGCATTATCAGAATAAATCACCTTGCAACTCCCTCTTCTAGCTATAAACCGTCGCAATGAAAGAATGAAACTTTTTGCTGACATATCTGAAACTACTTCAATGTGTACAGCACGAGTGACGGCGCAAGTAAATAACGCTATGTATACCTTTTTGTCGATTTCCGCCTTTTCTCTAACAATAATAGCTCCAGTTAAGTCAATACCTACTACCGTGAAAGGATTACTTTGAACTACACAATCTCTTGGTAACTGACCCGTTAGCTGTTTGGCGGGCTTCACTGCAAACTTTTTACACACCAGGCAGGCGTTAATAATTTTCTTTACTACTTGTCTTCCCTTAGGTATGCAAAATTTATTCCTGATTTTGGACAATGTTGCCATAACTCCTGAATGGAATACTTTTATGTGTTCACTAAATATCCCTAGTTCTGTAAACTTCGACTTTGGCAGTATAATAGGATGTTTTTCGTCATCTATTAATTCTGCTTGTTCCAGACGACCTCTGACACGCAAAATACCTCTACTGTCCAGATATGGTGCTAAACTATAAAGATTAGAATCGGGTGTTATTAGATTATTTCTCTCTAGTTGTTGAATATCCGAAAAATAATTCTCTCTTTGTACTTGTTTTATCCAATATTCCTCAGCTTCTTGGACCTCCAATACAGTAAGAGGACCTTCTTCACAGATACGTTTTCTTAGTTTGGCGACAAACCGCTTTACCCAAGCTGTAACTCTCAACAATTTTTCCAAACTGCTGAACTTAGTAATGTTTAACACAGTTTCTCCTACTGGAACAGCAACATGAACATAAGTGCTCAAACGTTCCAAGTCCTGAATATCAGTTTGTACTTTAAACTTTTGCTCAGGCCACTGATCTTCAGAACCTTTCAACCATGATGGACCATGCCACCAATTAGTATCCTTCACCAATGCATATGCTGTTTCACCACGAGTTAACTTATCTGCAGGATTCTCCGATCCTGGACAATATTTCCACTTATCAGGCGAAGTGCAGTCCTGTATTTCTGCAACTCTATTCGACACGAACTGCTTCCACTCACGCGCTGATCTCTTTATCCACCACAAGCAAATTTCTGAGTCGGACCACAGAACTAACTTACCTACCAAATCCCGAAACACTCTCAATAAATATTTCCCTAACCTAGCTGCAACTAAGGCTCCCATCAATTCCAACCGAGGGAGGGACAACTTTTTTAATGGCGCTATCCTGCTTTTTGACATTATAAACGACGTACATACCTCTCCTCTCTCATTCTCATATCTAAAATATGCCACCGCTCCATATGCCACCACTGACGCATCACAAAAAATATGAACTTCAACCGAATGACTTCTACTTAGAACATCTAAAAAGTAGTACCTCTCTATTTTCAACGCGTTTAATTCCTTAACTTCCGTGCACCACTTTATCCATTTGTACTGTAACTCTTCTGGCAACTCTGAATCCCAGTCTAAACCTCTCTCCCATATTTCCTGCATAAGTCTCTTAATTCGCACCACAAATGGAGAAATAAATCCGACTGGATCAAACACCTTAGCTACTGTACTTAGCACCGATCTTTTACTATTTCTTAGGGATTCTAAACTACTCAACAATGATGTAACGTCAACTCTCAAAACATCCTCTTCCAAGTTCCACACTAGGCCTAACACTTTCAACTTACTGTCTCTCTCAAACCTACTTTCTTTACACAACTCATTCTGCAGCCACAAGTCATACAGCTCTTTAGAATTAGTGTTTAGTTTTCTCAAATTAAAACTCGCGCCTCTCAAAATAGATAAAGCTTCTGATGAAAGACTGAAAGCTGACTCTACATTTTCTCCTCCATAACACAAATCATCTGCATACAATGAGCTATTTAACATCTCGACACAGTTTTTGTTTGTTTCTGAGTACTTCTTTAAATGATATTTGATCGTTGCACTCAATAAAAACGGTGAACAATTACATCCAAATAATACTCTGTTCATTTGCATAATTTTAAAGTCCTCACTGTCATTATCAGGATACCACAAAAATTTTAAATATTGCCTATCTTCCTTTGCTATCCCAATCATCAAAAACGCCTTTTCTATGTCACCGCAGAATCCAATTTTAAATTTTCGGAAAGCAAGAATAATACCTAAAACATTCGTATTTAGGTTTGGGCCTTTTTCTAAGCAGTCGTTTAATGATAGCTTTCCTCTCTCACAACTGCTGCAATTAAATACCATTCGAACTTGAGTGCTTTTTTTATCTTTACGGACCACTGCACGAAATGGCATAAAATATCCCTTTCTCGTATCCTCACACTCTTGAATAATGTTATTTTGTATTTGATATTTAATTATCTCCATAAACTGTTCCCTCACAAAGTTGTTATTTTTTAACTCTCGCTGCACCCTTTCAAACTGCCTTTTCGCTAAACCAAAATTATTTTCCAAATTCTCTGGACTCCTATTCCACAACAAACGAGCCTCATATCTCCCGTCTACGTATTGCAAATCATCTTCAAACTGCTTAATTATTTGCTTATCGCATTCACTCCTTTCCGACGCGTAGTTAGTAATTCCTAAACTTTCCACTTCCCACAACTGACGAATCTGTTCCGATAATTTTTCTTCCTCTACCGTGTCAACTTGTATAAACAAACCCGTTGACTCTTTCTCTGAAGAACTTAGCTTCTTATTCTCTCCCCCCACTCTACCACTCAACGACCAACCGAATATGCTTTCATACAATACTAAACTTTCTGTCAAACGATGTGTTTTCCCCGTTAAAATGCAGTTCAAATAATCATTCCCAATTAAAATCTGCACCTCTGCTACACCACTATCGTAACTGTCAGATAAATCAAATCCTTCTTTGCGTAGTTTATTTATGATATCTCCAGATGGCCTCGCTATGGTATTGGAACATATGGTTTTAATTTCAAGTGCCTCGATAATGAGAGTAAATCCACTTTTATTTTTTAATGCAAGTCTTTTTCTTTTAAACTCTTTTACTGGCGGATTCGAAGATGCAAATGTATGAATTCTTAATCTTTCCTTGCCAACAGTTGGCAATTCCGCTTTTCTAGCAATGGATTGACACACATAAGATCTTTCGGAAGCAGAATCGCATAACAACCTAACATTAAATGTGGAATTATTTCCGACTAGCTGGGCCCTCAAAGTCTGGTAATAAATCACATCATTAGGAATTTGTTTATTCAACGTTTCGAGGAATAGTGAACTGACGTTTGTTTCTTTTACTCCGTTTACATTTTTATTGGTTTTACTTTCTTGCACGTTTGAGTCACACAGGCTCTCTAAATGGGACTGAGATTTGCAAATATTACATTTAACCCATTTCGCCTTACAAAATGGTTTTTTGTGACCTTTTTTCAGACAGCGCTTGCACTTAAATTGATCATATAACGCTTTGTGTTTCTCTGAAATACTTAAGTCGCAGTCTTTTGAGAGGTGAGATTTAAGACAAAAGTCGCACATGTAAGTTTCAACTGATGTATTAAGCGTCGCCGCTGATACCATTTTCTTTTTAATTGGAGTAAAATTTTTATGATAACTGTCAATATTTCTCGCGCTGGTTTTCGAGAGTGTTTGTTGATTTTTAAGACCCAGAGTTAAGGACTTTTCGCGTGCTTCTACTTCTTTCTTTAGAAACGACAATAAATCTGACACTGTTGACTCTTCACCGGAATTCTGTTCTCTACTAAATTGTAACACTAAATCTTGGGGTATACACTTATATAAAATAGGAAGTAGTAGATTGCCATAAGAATTAAAATTAATATCTAATGTTTCTAAACTTCTAGTTTGAACCGTTATTTCATCATACAATTTTCTTAAACTGGATACATCACTTGAACGACTTACAGGCTCCAAAGATAGGAGAACGTTCATATGCGCACTAACTAATATTTCTTTTTTTCCAAATCTGTCAGTTAAAATTTCGACGGCTTTTTTATAGTTTTCTCCTGTTAATGGTAATCCGCTTATAGCTTTTGCAGCTGAACCGGTGAGTAAAGATCTTAAATAGTTAAATTTCTCAACATCTTGAAGCGTATTGTTTTCGTGAATGGCAGCTTTATATTGAGCCCAAAATTCAGTAAATTTACATAAATCACCATTGAAGGTTTCTAAAGCAATACGAGGTAATTTAGTATTGTAATTAGTTTTGATTTCAGAAACTTGTGACGTTGTTTCGGTTTTACCAACACTTTGAATGTATCTCGTAACTTTCGATTTACATCTAATGATGGATTCGCTGTATTCTAAAGAATGTTCTACTTCTGTTTCTAATTCTTGCACAGTACTTTGAGCATTAATAACGTCATCATATTTTGACAAATTAGTTTCTCTCTCGATTAACACTGAAAGTGATTCCTGCAACAGTTCTAAATTTGGATTCTCATTTTGTAACTCGTCTTCAAGTTTCTTAATCAATTTTGTGACGCTAGTTCGAACCGAACCTCTAATTTTTCTATTTCGCTCAACAGTTTCTTCGAGACTCATTTTAATTTGCAGAGGTAAATAGCATGCAAATAGAAATTGTACCACTCACCTTCCCGGCCGATGCACCAGAAATGATACGAAAATAAATACTTAATTTGTTGACTCGTCGCATCGGTGGTATTTTTTAGTGTCATGCTGAGATGAATAAAGACACTTACTTTCTTCTAATTCTAATTTATGAAGCAAAACATATGTACAAATATTTACAGATTTGTGGGAGTTACGCAATGGCTGATTTAATAACACCTCTCTCTGACCACACCCATCTACGATCCACACTCTCTCTCTCTCACTCTGAAACATTTTAATTAACTGTATAGATTGGTGGCGCAGCGCCCTCTATAACTTTTTCTACACCACACAAATCAGAATGAATTAGATTTAACAACTTAGTACTTCTGTATTCAGATTCTTTGGGAAGGGGGGTTGCGGTTTGTTTACTCTGAATGCATACCTTACAGTCGAGTTTGATATTTTCGGCTTTAGAACCTATGCGAACTTTAAATTTAACAGTTCCTTTCCCGATAGCTTTAACTATTTTATTAGCAGCTAATTTAACATAAATATCACCTACCTCGTGAATTTCTTGGAAAAGTTCTTTGCTGTTACACATATGTGATGTTGCACCACTATCTAGACAAAAAATGTCTTTAGAATCACTATCTGTGCATGATGCGGCCCTTTCTTGTTTCACCGAATTCTGATTTTCTGCAGACATCGCAATTTCTCCAAGGCGTTTGCTTTTATTTTCCTTGTTTTTCTTCCTACATTCCGATGCTCTATGCCCGTATATATTGCAGAAGTTGCATCTGTAGTTAACTGGATACTTTCGGTTTGCAGACGTATCTAGTTTCGGTTTAGGAACCAGTCGTTGAAGACCGTTCGATTTAGAAAAGAATAAAGTCTTCATAGCAAGGGCTTATCATGAAGATTTAGAATAGAGTAGGCCTTCTGTTAATAAAAGTATTCAGAATTTTTGGGCGAACTTTTAAAATTAAATAATTTAGAATGGTTCACCAGCTAATTCCACATTAACAGAAATGCAGTAATTTTTCAAGGGGAGAGGTGTTCAATTAAAAACCTTCTCTTGATAATGTTAAACAGATTTTAATTGCATTCCTCTGTCTACTTTGTTTGTTATTTTTTTATATTTTCCTTCTTTGTATATTTATTGTTTGTTGAACATTAGTTGAGTTTTACACATTTATAGGAAATTTGAATTTTGTTGGTTTTTAATTTCATTTCTTTCTTGTCTTTGTGGATTTGGTTCTAAATTTCTTTCTTTTTATCTATATAAAGATAAGTTCAAGTTGAGAAAAATTAAGATTATCCTATCTAAGGAAAAAACTGTAGGGGGGAAATTTAAGACATCTCAAAAGTAAAAATGGAAGCTTAGAAAGGTCAAAAGGTGTATGGTACGGTATGCAAATATGGCAAAAGCATTGGTGATAACCTCAAAATTAAAGAAGCAATGAAAAAGTAAATAAATGGCCAAACAAATAAAAAATTATTTATCTCCCCTATTTAATGTTTCAAACAGAACTAGTCAAGCAGTAAATATTTGAAACATTAAACCATATTGATGAATAACATGCTTCGTTCCTCTCAGCACTGTAAGACATTAAAACATTATAAATTAATTCGCTTATTGAAAAAATACATCCAGGTCATCTCTGATTGCTGAAAAGCTAACCCTACATGTTATCTGTCTTTTTGATTTAAAATTAAATTAAGAATTAAAACTTGTTAAAGTAAAATTATTAATAAAACAAGTAAAAGTAAAACACAAAAAATATGACAATTCATAATCCGTAAAAATACAGATAATTGCAAGAAAACTAGTAGATCTGTGCAAAAAATTCAGAAATTATCATTCATATAAGTTATGAATAATTGACGGTTAGTCAAACTTACAAATCCAAAAAGGGCCATGTCATGAAGGTCTATCTATTTTCAGTAAAATTATTTTAAAGTAGATTATTCTTGTTAAAAATTAAATTTGAATCATTTAAAGTTCTGCTAATTAATATAAGATACTGTAAATGTAAAAAAAAAAAAAAAAAAAAAGCTGGGAAAATTTATTTGAAGAACTGTGACAAAAAAATTTTTTAAAAAAAAAAAAAAAAAAAAGCTGTGAAAATTTACTTGAAGACCTGTGAAGTACATAACAAAAATGGCATGCTAATATTTAACAAAATGTACAAGTGCTGGGTTGCCAAAATTCTTGGGTGGGAGCGTAGCTAGGCAGAGTTATCAGATCATATTATACACTACCCGACATTGAAAGTGCAACACCAATAAGGAGTGGCCTGCCAATTAGCATATTTCAGGGTAGCCGCATGTCACCGAGTTATGCGAATGATGTCAAATACGCAGCTCTCCAGCGCACGTTGAAGAAGATATAAGAGAAGGAAGTTACAGAGTATTCAATTTTCGTGCCATTATGTCTGATAGCAAAATCATCATAGAAAATTTGTTCTTATATCAGAGGATGCATGTAATAGCAGAGAATGTCAGGCCGTCGTCAGTAGAGGCAGTTCCAGCAGACGGACAGTTTTACGAGGGGCATGGTGATCAGACTGAGAAGGGCAGGTTGATCCATACTGCAAATCTCAGCTGATGTGCACCTGAATATGTCCACAGTGCACTAGCTATGGCAACAATGGTTGGAACAAGGGAATGTGACCAGTTCAAGGGGTGCTGGTGCAGCCAGAGTGACGTTAGCACACATGGATTGATGCATCTGCTGAGAAGTGGTGGCACACCCACAAGCCACTTCTTCCTCCATTCTGCAACATGTTCAAGATAACCTGGTTGTTCCCATATCGACTAGAATCATTTGCCATCAGTTGGTGGCTATTTGCCTGCACTCATGATGTCTGTTAAGAGGGCTGTCATTGACTCCACATCATAGATGCCAACATCTGCAATGGTGTTGTGCTCGAGCAATGTGGATGACGGAATGGCACAGGATCATGTTCTCAGATGAGTCACACTTCTGTTTCTCCAGTGATAGTTGTCATGTACGAGTGTGGTGTGGATGTAGAGATGATGTACTGTGGCCGGTGACACTCCCCTACCTTCAGGGAGTGCCCAGTACCTTGATCAACAGGATAATGCCCGACCACACAGTGCTCGCATCAGCCAATGTGCTTTACAAAGTATACAGATGCTTCCTTGGCCACCATTCTCTCCTGATCTTTCAGCAATTGAACACATTTGTGATGTGATAGGATGCCATTTGCAGACCCTGCCATTGCCGCGTTCAGTAGATGAACTGTAGCAGACAGTGGAGACAGACAATGGAGAGCCAATCTTCAGGAAACCATCTGTAGTCTTATTGACTCTGTACTTAGACATGTTGCTTTGTATATCATTGTACGAGGTGATCCTGCAACCTACTGAGCCAACACTGTGTATGATGTATATCATTTCAAAATAAAGATCACTTATTGTTCATTGCTGTCTCTCTCTGTTTGCCGAGTTTCATCGTTTTCTAGCTACTCCTTCTTGGGGTTGCATATGTTATGTCAAGTAGTGTGTCTTTATATCTTCATATATATATTTTTATTTACACTGTTTGACAACTTCTAAGAAACATTTTTCATCCTAACTAATTACACTGAATTAGGGATAGACATGGCTATGCAAACTGTGTAGCATAGCCCAGCATTTATGCTCATGTGAGGGCGTTGTGGTAGCTGCTTGTATAGCTAGTATGGTTGTTTCTAATCAATCATTTCAATTGCCAGTATGGGTAAAACTTCTGATTTAGACACCTCCAATTGAGGGCAGATAGTAGGTGCTCAACGCATGGGCCATTCAGCTTCCGAAATCATCAGAGGACTAGGATATTCAAGGTTGACAGTGTCAAGAGTGTACCAAAAATCCACGGATGGTGGGGAAAAAACTAGTTATCAGGCAAATCGCAAAGGACAATGAGCCTTGAACAAGCGACGTGTGACCTTGAACAAGCCATGTTGTACCAGGGCACCAGTTGTATAAGTGGTAAACGTATCATTCAATGCTTGCTTCATCATATGGGCTTTGGGAACTGTAGACTCACAAGAGTACCATTGCTAAATGCATGACATCGGAATGTGCTTCTTGCCTGGGCAATGGAACATAGAGAACAGAATCTAGGAGACTGGAAGCGAGTAGTGTGGAGTGATGAGTCTTGATTCCGATTACTTAATACTGATGAGGGGCTGAGAGAATGGCATCAGGCTCATTAAGCCATGGATCCTTCACGCCAGGTTGGAAATGTACAAGGCCATGGTCTGGGATGATTCCTCTTGGCATTGTTTGAGATCGTTGGTACTTGTACCAATCTCCCTCATAATGATTCGGCATGTAGAGTTGTTGGGTGATTATCTTCATCTATTTATGTTGCCCTGTCATTCATACTTAAGTGGAATATTCTAGCAACATAACTGCACCTGTCACAGGTCCCGGTTGACTACCACCTGATTGGATAAGCATTCCTCTAATTTCTCTGTCATGAATTGGCTACCTAGAAGTCCTGACTGAACTCCTACTGAGCACCTTTGGGATGTTTTGGATAAAGATGTGAAACCACATCACATAACACTAGCGACCCTTTCTGAATTATGGACAACTTTATCTGATGTTTTGCAAGCCATTTCCATAGCATGCATCCACAAACTTATTGAATCTATGCCTCATTGTATGGCAGCCATTATCAAGGCCATTAGGCCCAACTCTTTTTTGATTTGCTATCCTTAATTCAGTGGCACTTCAATGTGTATACACCATTTAAAGAAATTAGACCTAGCGCTAATTTAATAGAGATTCCCAAAGTATCATCATTACATAAAATGGTATAGATATTGCCACATGGTAAAGCAAGATAAGCAAATGATACTCCTTATAATTATTTCCTACAGTTAAAAAAAATTCCCATTATCTCAAAATAAGCACAGACATATGTAACAGACTTAAGTTCATCAGTATGTGATCTCCTCAAAAACTCATACATATTTGGCATTAATTACCCATGATGTCCACTAAACTGTTGAAGAGAACTTGTACCTCTTAGGGCAGTTTTGTTTTCTGGTATGGTTAGAGAAGAATTCTATCTCCAAGCAATATGTCTTACAGACATAGTGCTGTCAAATGATGTTTTACAGGCAATGTACACTCAGTACTTGCCACTAAAAATGAAAATTTACAGTGATATTTTCACAAACCAATAATATGCTTTTTCTCAAGTGTTTCTACATGCAATTATGAATAAGGAAACAATAGAAGTGCATTGTCTTCTATACAGATGAGAGGTCTTGCCCAAAAGACTTTCTGTTTTCCTTGCAAATGTGTGGCTATTAGGAAAGGAAATTTGCATAAAAATAAATCGCTTGTTCCATAGCAAATGCCAAGCAGTGTAAAATGAGTCTTGTTAAAAGTCAGATATATTTACATTTATCTTGAATTTTCATACGTATTACTACCCTCTTTTTTCAAGTAGATGTATATGTCCTAAATTACAACCTAATGATTGATTCAGTTGGATTCATAAATGTTTTTGTTATGATCATATATTTTTTAATTCTTAACGTACATAGAAAATATACTTCAAAATAGTCAATGTGTACAGTATATGTAAAGAAATGATCTCACTTTGTAACACAGTTTATGTAAGTAGTTTTTTTTAATATAATCAGAATATTAACAAAATGATAATGTCACCTCTTCTCCCAAGATTGCCAGTATTTTTAATTTTTGCTAATTATTCATTTTATTTTTAATTAAAAATACACTGTAGATAGATACAGTGCAAGACAGTACAGTTGCTTTTTCATTATTATATAAGGGAAAGTTAATTTTCAAATTTATAAGAAATTTAGAAAATTGGTTCAGATATCACAAATTTTAACTGAACTTTTTAGCTATTGGAATTGATGTCTGAATAAAACTTTTTCAGTTTTGTAACTGCATTATTAGTTGTTTTAACCCAATTCATTAGAAACTGCATTTGCTTGAAGGAATGTGGTAAAGTAATATTGATACCACAATGTTTTAATATGTATCCCACAAATGGAACCTGCAGCAATAATTTCTCTGTCTCAGATAAGCAGTTTTTAAGCTGAGCCTTTATGATGTGCCTGCTGTGAATGTCAAAAATTTTTTAATGATAACTTGAGTTGCTGTGTTTCCCGTGGTTGAATATTCAACACACTGTTGTCATATTCATAATTCTTAACTGAGATTTGTTTTGTAGTCATTTAAATTATGATGTAAAGTGACATTTTCCATTTAATTAGAATAATACTTAAAATAAATAAATATTTATTTTACTAAGCTTTTTTGTCAAAATTAAGGCTTTCAGTCAGTCAACAAATTAATCCTTCAGTAGCAGTTTGTGATATAGGTAAAATTGTTTACTATGCAGTAATAGTTTCTTAACATATTTCTTTCTTCAGCCATAGTTCCATAACTTGAGGATGAACATCATCAACAAAAATCAACAAATAAATTGTTTTTATTTGCATGCTTAACAATCTGCACACAGTATAAAGCCAGTGAATGTACAGATTTCCATTTTTCGCTTTTTTTGCAAAATAAGGTGGATGGACATGAATCGTGTGCTAGGAATTTTTTCTGTTCTTATTGTTTTCCTGTTTATTTTCACTGCATTCAGAGAGCATAGACTTAAGGAAGCAAGAAACTACTTTTTAAATAATCTAAGATAATATGCTGATCGTCTGATCATCATTTATAATTAACTGTTTGATTACATTGTGGGTAATTTTTATTTTTTTTTATAAATCGGTAAAAATATGTGTGTTTTGAAACTTAATTTCGCTATATAGTGTACATAATTTTATAATAAAGTATAATAAATATTATTGTATGATA
>KK114116.1:76332-111048 GCA_000611955.2 Stegodyphus mimosarum | reverse complement strand
ATGTATATACATTAATAGACTGAAAAAAAGAAATTTCTTAGTAATTAGTTATAATAATTATGTAATAATAAATTATTATTATAGTTAATTAATTATAATAAATAATTACTGTAATTGTTTTAATTATTATTTTTGCTCTAAAATTTCTATGCATTATTATAATACACATTTAAGGTAAAAAAGAACAAAAAAAATTCTTGTATAAAAGTACACAGTATTGGCTAATGTTGCATTAAATCAACTATGAGCAGGGGAGATCCCACTTAAATGGGGTAAAAAACTGCTGGCCTTTTTTTTTTTTATTTTTTTTTTATGGGGTTTTTATGGGGAGGTGGGTGGCTACAAAAAGCATAATTACACTTTTTCAGCGATCTCATTTCTAATAAAGGTAAATAATGAAATATGCACTTTTCATGTAAAATTTTTATATTATTGGGGGAAAAATGAACATTTTTGGTTTCCAGGGTTAGAAATCAATGTGAATCTTTGTATTTTTTCTTCGAATATAAAATAAAGGCATGAAAGGTAACTAATGACAGGATCACCCAATGACATGGAGGCATTTTCTCGTGTTATCCCCTCACCTTGCGGCGAGTAATTAAGCCTCATTTGAATGATTCTAAGTATTTTATCAGAATGCTAGCCAAGGATGCATTTGCCACTATTGAATTATATATAAGAATAAATCTGCAAATGGGAAATTTTGTGTTTCAGACATCATCTTTTTACATGCAGGATTATAGAGAAGTTGAAGGAAAGCCTTTTATTCAGCAAAGTTACAATGCAATTTGGAATTGCTCGTTGTTTTCTCTAGGTTTTAGCAGTATGCTAAACAACTGATATATGTTCCAGATTCACTGCTGGAAGTGACTTTCCCTTTATAACTTTTAACTAACTAACTTTATAAGTTTATAACTCTTAACTTTTATAACTATTTCCCTTTAACCAAAAACTAATATTTAGCAATAAAGTTAAACACGGTCAATGCTTACATGGCCAGGCAACTTGCAAATACCTCTGCTGCAGTACATGAATGGGAATATCTTACAAAATTCTGGCTTAACATTTTAATTAGATGGGGCTGTATGCTCAAAAACTGATAATCTATGTGACACTATCCAAATAACACCATCATCATAGAAGGCATTTGCAGTGATGTTCGATCTACCGTAACTGAACAATAGTGCAATGGACCAGTGTCTTTCTCTCTAGTGAGTGTCGATTCAATCTGAAATCAGATTTCAGGCATCATTTCATCTGGATCAAAGAGGTAAGGCATACCAAAAGGATAGTATGCAACAAGTATTTAAGGGAGGTTGTACTGATGATACAGGTTGCCATCATTGTTGATAGATGTACTGAGCGACAGTATTGGCCAGAGGCATAATGATGGGGTGATTGATACTGCAAAGAGATTATTGAGCATCATGTTCACTTGTTTTATAGTGTTATTGACAAAGCATAAACTTGACATGACATACATGACATGACATGACATACATTAACCAAATAGTAGAAAACATTCTGAAGAATAAGGATATCCAATTTTCTGCACACTTTGACTTTAAACCTACTGAGGAGTTATGGGACATTACAAAGAGACAAATTTCAGTCTTTTGATGGAAAACAAGCAATTCCTAATCTGTATGCTAAGAAAAAAATGGAATAATCTACTTCATAAGCTCTAAATCAGTTAATAATCAATATGCAGCAACGTTATGATTTCTTGGGAACTATTTTAAGTACCAGTGCTGCATCTGTTCATATAATCCCCTCCTATGACAATACTTACAATCTTGGTGTTTTCCTTTGTATACGTTTAATTTCTCTGGTGTAGTTTTGCTATTATTTGTGCATGCTTGCTTCATGATCATATGTCCAGGTTGAGGTTAATCGATCATCAGTGGCCCTTTGGCATTCTAAAAATACACTTGCCATAATTTCAGCTATTGTTGCAACACCTAAAAGTTCTTGCATGTCAGAGAAGAAGTATGAGGTCATGCTGTATAATTTACTCTCATGGTCACATGTCTGTATAAAACATTGTTGAAAGTGACTCTAAAATTCTCTCTTTTTTTCCTTCACCTTTGTTAAAATTCTAAGTACATTTTGATCTGAAATATTTTTAATTGTAAGATAGTTTCTTAAAATTTATTCTTAGTTACCAGTTTCTGCTACATTATATAGTCATTTGTCTATCTGATATCACAATGTTTTCCATTTTGCAATTAATTCCTCAGTGACTCCTGTGGTTGGATGAAAGAGGATTTATCTTCACAGGAAATTTTTTCAGGATGAAATTCTTGCTATCCATTTAGTGTCTGTGAAATAAACCGAAGCATGTCTCTCACAAATCATTGTGGATGCTTTCTGTGGCTGTGCGCTTCAAATAAAAATATATGATTATAGTTTTTGTCCATATTTTAAATCTGGACTGATATCATTTAGACTGTTAAAAATATCTAGATATTGAATATGTTATTAAAGTTTGTATATAGTTATTAAATACTCTTCATCTGAATATGTGCAAGTTTTACTTCCTCCTCCCGCCTGTTTGATTGCTCTTCATAGCTTTATTCTCTATTCTTTTAGAGATTTTTTGTCATTTATGTATAAATTTTAGATATGTGCATATTTATTTGCTATATTTTTTAGAAAATTGTAAATCTTTCCTATCACCTAAGTCACTTATTTTTATTTCAAAACTTTAGTAGAGAATTATTACTAAAAAATATGCCAAATCTTGCATGTAAAGATTTAATGACTCTTTATTTCAGTCTGTAAAAGATGGAAGATCTTTCAGATGGGCTTATTTTATTCCAAATGGATGTGCCTTGAAAACTATTGCTAAAATGATTGACAAGAAACAGGTAATGCAAACTTTTATAAGCTGAAATGTTTATAATAATAGTATGTATTATAAAGCAAAGTTCCTAATAACATTTTTTAGTTTTATGCAGGATTGTAAGTTGAAATTTCTGTACTTATTCTGATCCATGCATAAAATTACTCAGTAAAAGATATCAATTGATCACATAATATATTAACTGACATGAGTTTTCAGTGGCATTTCTCTGCCTTGGGCATGAACCATTGATGAGTGGTGATATGCAGTTTTAACAATGTGTTCAGGCTAATTGGCATGTTACATTTTACTGTTTAAATTAATTGGAGAGCTACGGCAGTTGTGTCTAAAATAATAGTTTGGTGAAGCTTGCTGCATATGTGGCACCGCAGCAGTGTGTGTTCACCTTTTACTAACAACGCTTTTACTTTACTTTATATATATTACAACTTTTACTTTATATATATTAGAAGAAGCTGGAATTTGCAGAGCAGTACCAACTGTGGGCCTTCACTGTTGGCAAAAGTTTGCCTCATTATCAACAATTTATATTTTATGTTATGTACGAGTAGTCATATAGTAATCAGTTTATTTTCTTCTATTCAAATGAATGATTAAATATATATTTAGGCATAATGTTTCACAGTTAATTATTTCCTTTTTTTTTAATTTGCAATTTTTATTTACTTTTCATATATATATATTTGGGGGGGGCCTGCTATTGAGCTTCCTGTTTATTATTGCTACTATTATTATTACAACTTATTTTTAAAATTAAGCTCTGAATAAAGGCATTGAAATCTTTGCAAGTTATTACATTTATTACGAGACCGATGGAGATATGCTTGCATCATGGTTTTGTCTCCATGTGAGCTCATTTCTGTAGGTGAGGGGTAGTCATAATATATATATATAATGTAGAAGTTTTTAAACAGAAAGATATTAAAATTACATAAATTAATTACGATATGAAAGAAAATTGCTGACTTCAATTTAACAATCGTCCTTTATCTCCCCTTTCTGTTCTAAATTGTTTCTAATAATTTTTCTGGACTGCATCTTTCCAAACTAATTCTTTCATGCTTGCTTATGCAATCCTCCTGCATCATGGATGAGAATCCAGTCGCAAAGCTCAGTATTTTAAACAAAGAAATTAAGTCTAAAAATACTATTGCTACTATTGCATAGCCTGTTTTTTCCTGCTTCACCTTGCTAGATACAAACAGTTTGCTTTCTAAAAGAGTAAATAACTTTTTTCCATTCAAAGATTTGAAAAAAATAAATTAATTTAAAATTAGTACTATTTTGAAAAATTTTAAAGTAAAAAAGTGTTAGTTTTTGAAAATGAAAATTATAAAATTCAGTAGTTAATGTAAACAAATTTTAAAAAACATAAAATATTATTTTGAGCTGACAGAGTAAAAAAAAATCCAATCGTAAGCAACCCAAAACATGTAAATTTTAAAACTGTATAGGCCAGGTTAAAAAATGTTTTAAAAGATTATTGCATTGAAAGCATAAAACAAGCAAAAATGCTTAAAAATGTTATTTTCAATTTAAGTGGAAGTTAAAAAAACATGCAAAACTGAAGGAAACAGAACATATGACAAAATAATAAATGAAAACTTTATCTAAAAAATATAAATAAAATAAAAAGGAGTTAGTTCTTAAAATATGTAGTTAGTAGTAAAAGTTTTGAAATGAAAAAATATAACCTTGTTTAGTAGCAAAATACTGTTGCTAAGCCTAAAATTTGCTAAGTATTCTTTTACAAATTATTCAGTTTTACTACACCATATTTAATGTTAGAATAGAAGTTTTTCCTAATTATTTTTATTTATATTAATCAGTTTAAAATTCATAATTAATCTAAAATCATTACTTACAAATTTGGCACTGTGCTTCTGTTTTTTGCCTATGGTTTATTCCAGATTAAATACAGGATGAATTTTAAAAAGTTATTGTAATTTACTTTGCATAATTACCACCACTTTCTGCTGCTTTCAGTGTAGAGTTGGATTAGGTTTTTGAACTGCTTTTCACTTTGTATTTATTCACTTCTATACATAAATATAGATGTAAATTGATTAAACATTTGTTTAAATCCAAAACCTATTCAACAGGTGGTAGCAAAATAGCAACAGAAAGGAGGTAGTAATAAACCAGTGGGGGAGAAAACGGGGGTTTATTACACCTTTTTGCCACTCCCTTAACTCCAGGTTGAATGTGTGTTGGTTTTAGATATTTAATTAATATTTATTTCATTTATCAATATTACCACCAGTTGCTGCAGTTTTCAGTACCTAACTGGATATTGGTTTAGAACTCATTCATCTGTTCTGTATATATTATATATATACACAGTCCAGTCACATTAATGTGACCACCACGTACTTTCCATGTCAGAGTTAAATAACCAATCACAGAAGGCAGGTGGCAGCACAGTGCAGTTGAGCGTATATAAAGGGTGTGTGAGGGCTTCGGAAAACATTTCAATCGTTGGCGTAATGCAGAAACGAAGCGATTTATCCGACTTCCAAAAGGGCATGATCATTGGCTTTCGGGCCAAGGGTGGAAGCATTTCCGAAACGGCTGAGTTTGTGAACTGTTCGCGTGCCGCCGTGGTAAAAGTGTACCGTGCATGGCAAAATGGGACTGTCCAAAATCAGCGACGTGGCAAATGTGGTGCACCACGGGCCATAGATGACAGAGGCGAACGACGGTTGCGGAGATGCGTTCGGGCAGATAGACGGGCTACCGTTGAGCAACTGACCACCAAAATGAACCAAGGGGCTACCAAAAGTGTCTCCCAAAGTACTATTCAGCGAACATTGCTGCGTCTGGGCCTCCGAAGCAGACGCCTGGTTCGTGCACCTATGCTGACTGCTGTTCATCGACGGCGAAGGCTAGAATTTGCACGCCAGTACAGCAGCTGGACGTCCACTGAGTGGCGACAGGTTGCGTTTTCGGATGAATCGCGTTTTATGCTCCATCGGACAGATGGACGTTGGCGTATAAGGCGTGAAACCTCTGAAAGGAACCACCCTGCAACCATTGCCGGAACGGTCCAAGCTGGAGGCGGGAGCATTATGGTCTGGGGAATGTTTTCCTGGCATTCTCTAGGTTCACTGATCATTGTGGAAGGCACAATGGATCAATACAAGTACGCATCTGTCCTTGCGGACCATGTTCACCCCTACATGCGCATTGTTTTTCCTCAGGATGATGGCATCTTCCAGCAGGACAATGCGAGGTGCCATACAGCTGCCAGTGTACGTGCGTGGTTCGAAGAGCACCAGGATGAGTTTACCGTCCTCCCCTGGCCAGCAAACTCACCTGACTTAAACCCAATCAAGGATCTGTGGGACCATCTCGATCGAGTTGTTCGCGCCATGGATCCTCAACCGCGTAATCTAGCGCAGCTGGCCACGGCATTAGAGTCGGCATGGCTCAACATCCCAGAGAACACCTTCAGGGACCTATGTGACTCTCTTCCTGCACGTCTCGCAGCAGTCCGCTCTGCGAAAGGTGGTTATTCTGGCTTTTGACAGATGGTCACATTAATGTGACTGGACTGTGTATATGTGTGTGTGCGTGTATGTGAAGTTCAAATTATTCTTTATTTTGTGTCCTTATGCAGATTAATCCAGTAATTGAAAAAGTTTATATGTTTGATGAAACACCTGAAGCATATAGAAGGCTCTTAAAAGGCCATGCACGTGGTAAAATAGTTATAAATATGATGTCAGCTGAAAATGAAAGCATGGATCAAAAGAAGGAATGAAACACAAGTAAACAAAACCAAAATGTATAAAAAATTGTTTAATAAATTTGTCTATACATGCTAATTGTACTGTATCTGCTGATTTTATAAATTCATATAAGGGAAACAAAATACTTATCAATGAAAATTATTAATAATAACAAATAGATTCTCATATGTACTGAGATATACTTTTTTCTGTAAAGTTAAAAATCATTATTCAGTGAAGAAATCACTAAGAATATGAATAGAAGGTTTTATAATTTCATGAGGTTTTTCACTGTAAAGAGACCATGAATGTGCTTTTAAATTCATTCACAGCTTTAAAAAATGACTGCTTAATTTCTACATTTCTGTATGACAAAAGTTTTTCAAAAGAGGAATGATTTGCTAGAATGAATTGTAATTCAATTGCAGCAAATTTCTCCTGAGTTACTGTATCTATAATCTTTAAAAAAATTTTAAAAGTTAAAATCAGTATTTGATATCTAAAATTCCACTTAGTATTGGAAAATGCAAAACTGTCATCTGAACTTTAAATCTCTTTTGGCTGTTTTGTATTTACTTCATTATTAAAAAAAAAAAAAAAATTAAGTAATGTTTAAAAACAAATTATTTCAAATGTAACAGCTTCACAATCAGTTCATAACCATATTTCATTACAAGAAAAAAGAAGTCCATCATATTATGAAGCTTACATAAATCATATTTAAATAATAACATATTATAAAAGAATATATCATATATGGGGAATATGCAACATAACAAATGATTCTAGATGAGTATCAGTAAGTTAATTAAAAATATACAAAATATTTAAAAAATGATTAACTCTGGACATATGAATATAAAAAATAAAGTAAATGTGAAACTCTGTTAAATCAGTGTTTTCACATAAACATAAATTTTCCTATAATAAATATTCATATTCCCATAATAAATTAACAATATTTACAACCATACTTGGAACAAAAAAAAAGTGGGTGCTTCATATTCTAAACTCATTTTGAAGTGAGGCAATTTTATGATGCCTGGGATGAATGGGTTTTGACATTAATAATAAAAGACCATCCCAGACCTCACTATATATCAAAGATTCAAATTGTCACAGATCTGTGGTTCCAATTTAAGAAATGAATCACTAACAAAGACTTTCAGACCACAACAACTTAGATCAAGTGACATCTTTTAACAAAAATCATATTTTTTTATTATCTACAGCCCCATTAAAATTTGTGAACTCATTGGCAACTTTGGACAGACACACTTTTTTCATTGTGCAATTAATGCTGCCTGTTCTTTATATTCTTCTTTTTTCATACAAAACATGCACACTTCTCAGTTTTTTGTGCTGTTCTTCTGCCCAAATATACAGCTATCTCTTTTCACTTCAAAAAAATCAGAGAATTGTACAAACTTGGCATTGCACACGTCTCAACCAAAATCTTAAAATGAATGTTATAAAAGAGACACACGATAGCTTTAAGCTAGCCATATTATGCTCTATGCATGCAGAAAGGAAAGTCTGCGGTTTCACTGAAGACGACGTAAATTGCAGTATGCAGTCCACTGCTTGCAGGAATTTCCATAGGAGGGATTATCATCTGCAGTCACACCGGTGAAAATGTCCACAGATGCAAAAAGTCATCTCGAAGAATGCTACGAGCATACCTGCATTGCCACATAAATACTTTTTGAGAACAATATGCATTACCTAATCAATACCGTTATGCAGTTTTTAAGTGGAGGTGCAAATAATCAAAAAAATACTCCCTCATCTAGCTGCAAATTTTATTATACTATAATTAACAAGCAAGAATGCAGAAGCTATAGCACACCCGAAATCCACTGAATCCTATTCGTAAAAGCACGGTTGTGCCAAAGGTTACATATCAAACATAATTAAAACTTCATTATTAACAATAAAACATTACTCAAAAATATATGCCATTAAAAATTGAAATTTTTTAGAAAATTGGGAAAAGCAGAAGTTGCAAGAAAATCTAACTCTGGCGGTACTCTAATATTTCGAAAAAAATAATAATTAATACTATACATTCACGAATAATCAGAATTAAAAGAATTGTAACAACTCTGAAAATCTTCAAGAAGATTTACTCTACTTAATTAAAATACTCCATGAAAATCAATTACCAAACAAAATCATCTAAATTGCACTCAAAAAAGCTGGCATTTACCCTTTTATTAAATCATATAGTTAGGATAATGATATGTTTACTTAAATCTTTTACTAGAAGGTAAATAGTTGATGGCCAATTTGTATGATTTAATGTACAAATGTAAAATAGTTCTCTGTCTAATTGAACATAAGATCTCAGTTGCATTATATTCTTTAAAAACTGCGATTTTTGGCCAATTCCTATCTGTTACTAAAAAAATTGGCTTATTTCTTTTCTTGATAGTGGCTTGACAGCTCGCTAGCCTGAAGAAAAATGACTTTTAATTCTAATTTCTTTTTCCTAAACTGTTGGCCAATATTTAGCTTAATATACGTTTCCTGGCCATCTTGAAATTTTAACACCAAGCTCTTAGTTTTCCCCATTTTGACGCCATGTTTTAACACCCTGCTTTACAAGCTTGACACACACACCCAGTCGCAGGTCACTTTTTCATTCGTTCCACACATATTAGGTTCATCACTACGTCACCTCTTCCCGTTGGTTTAGAATTTGAAGATTTTTTGGCTACACTGGAAGCCCCGTAGAATTTATTTTCCTTCATTTCAGCACGCTAGTTTTTGCCCAAGCTACAAGGAGGTGAGTTTTTCTCTTTGAGTCTTCTTTCAAAACTAAGATTTTCTTTCGACTTACATTTTATTTCACTACCGTGTACATTTTTTTGAATTAACTACTGTTTTATTTAACAACCGTTTATTATTTTAAATGACTTCCAATTTATTTAATGGCCTTTATTATTTTATTCAAGTTTAACAGATCTATTTTACTTTGGGCTAGGGAGCCCCCATTTTATGATGTTTTTCCTAATTGTTTAATAGGACTAATAGTATTTCAGAAATTTACTAGGCGAACTAAGATCTACTATAAATTACTATTAACGTTTTAAGGTTTCATTCCTTCTCGTATACTTTTTTAAATCTGAATTTCTTTACATTTTGAAAAATTTTTTGGGGTCATGAGGCAGTTTTGCAGTATTTGTTGCCTAGTTTCATATATGTATTACTATTTATAAAAAATTTTTGAATTTAGTTGTATGTTACTTTTCTTCCACGCGTAGAGAAAAGGAACGCCCAATCGAGACGATTTCGATTAACATTAAATAATTTAATATATTTCTTTTCATTAAATTTAACGCGTTTGTCTCAATTGGTCGTTAGTTGAAACACGTGGAGGTGATATTTCAATGGAAGTTGCGGAGTACTTTTCCCGACGAAACTGCAATGCGACTCTCAGTGAAATATTGCCATTTTGTTCTTTATGTATCTTCCCATTTTTCTTGCAACTTCTGCTTTTCCCAATTTTCTAAAAAGTTTCAATTTTTAATGGCATATATTTTTGAGTAATGTTTTATTGTTAATAATGAAGTTTTAATTATGTTTGATATGTAACCTTTGGCACTACCGTGCTTTTACGAATAGGATTCAGTGGATTTTGGGTGTGCTATAGCTTCTGCATTCTTGCTTGTTAATTATATATATATATATATATAATTAAAACTTTCATACCTACCATCTACAAAAAATTCTAATTAATAATAAGTGCTTATTTATGATAATAAAAGTTTTTAGAAAACATTCTGCAATAAGGAGAATTGGCTCTAGAAAAATTGTAAAATTACACATTCATTCGGAATGAAATCAATTTTGGCAATCACATAAAAATTAATTTTGTTAAGATACCATTTTTAAAGAAGAGAATCTAAAGCCCATACTCTCTGTATTAAGTTTGATGCAAAATGTATCTAACAATTTACATTCAAACTATGCATAACTTTCATTAGCAATGCTTATGTGCAGATTCCAAAAATGTTAACTGATTGGTATCTCTTACTTTTAATGGCACCCTGCCTCCTTGGTATTCTGACTATGAAAAAAGAATTTTTTAATTGACTTTTTATTCTCCCCTCTTGGAGCCCAATTAAATTATAAATTTCATATTATGTTTGCTAAAAAGTGTCACATGACTACAATCATCATAGTCTGACAGATAATCTTATTTTACAGTTCTAAAATAGAAATCACAGATTCATGGCAACTAATCACAGAATTCAGAGTGGGCAACAGGAAAGTAGCCCACCTTTGGCAGTAACATAACACGATGAAACACCATCTTTCTCATGTGGTGTGCACAGGATCAAAGAGGAAATCAAAATAAAGCTAGATCATTGTTTTATATGATGATATAAAATTGCTGAGTGGAAAATAGAGGGCTCCTCTAAAGAACATGACACCGGTATTAAAGATGGGGGCTATTTTTCATGCCCCATCTTACACTTAGTCATGCACTCTTTTTAAAACATCTTTTGCATATTAAAGTGAAATAACTCATTTAATAAGATATATTTTATATAATTCATTTACTTCATATATATCATTAAGTCATGTTACACATATAATATTTTTCACACTCAGAACATTTCTTTCTACATATAAATAGAATATGCTTCTGTAAAATTTATTCCATAAATTCGGAGGAGAGTAAAAATGGCAAGAGATATTTAATCCTTCTGATATATCATGTTTAATTATGAATGAAAATATAGCACAAGTTTCAATAACAAAATCAAGTACTATCTTGAGCAACCATCTAGTGATATACAACAGAACCTTTCAGCCATTTCAAATAAAATACTGTTTACTGCAGACAATCATTTCTAATGTAGTAAAAATTTCAAGAGCATTTCTTTAACTGAATGTGTTGAGAATTTTTTTTTTAAATGTTAATCAAAAAAATTACAGAAGATTTTTTAAATATCTTCAATCAGTACATTTTTAAAGCTAAGCAGCTTGATATTCTGCATTGAATTTTTTTCTAAAATGCAAGTACTTTATAATATGCTTCAGGATTTCCTGTAATGTTTATGTATTATTTTTATAGTAAATTTATTAAAAAGGTATACTTTAATTCCATTTAAATTTTTCAAGCACTTTCGGTTTAAATCAAAAAGTATAAGCAGTATATTTTTAAAAGTGAAAAGTATTTGTTAATTTATTTTTATAGCTTTATAGAATTAATGTTCATTATAAAATTTTTGCTCACCAGTCCATAAAACTGCATTAAAGTTACAGAATATTTTTCTCGGAGGAAAGAGCATCAAGAACATTTTCACTAATGCAATGGAAAGAAAATAAAGTTGACTACAATGTAATCAGTTTTTTCTTCTCTCTCTCCATTTCAGAGCAGTTAGATTCATTCTCAGTGTTACTGTTTTGAGTTCAACTAATACTAGATTTATTCTGATTGAGTGACAACTATATGATCAATGAGCCTTTATATGTATATATACATATATATTAATTTACAGTAACAAATAAACCTATGCAGACTTATTCAAATATTGCAAAGCGGATAAATAGAAATATACAGTTGATAGCTCATTGCTGTGTCAAAAAGAATCACAACAGTTGGCATATGCACTATGGTCAGCAAAACAAAAGATTATGAATAAATGCCAGTAGACTTATTTGTTGGTAGAAAATTGATTATTCTCCTAGATAAATTATATTACATGCAGGGAAAGGAGTTGGAATTTAAACAGAAACAAGTTCACAAGCTGACTGATGAGGCTCAGGAAAAGCATGAATTTTATTACGTTAAAAGGCACAGAGAGACCAACCTGAGCATCAAGGAAATAGCTGTCTGATCAAATGTAATTTGCAGTAATAAGTAGCATATTTCTTTATAGTTTTAAAAAATCTGCATTTTAGTAACAGAGAGAAACATTTTAGTAACAGAAAGAGGTTGTCTTATTACCAAAAGAGATTGTTTTGGTTTATCTCTCAAAACCTTTCCAAAATGACTTGAAAATAATAAAACAAAAAATGCTACATATACAAAGAAAACATACAGTCCATTACAAAATCAGATTTGTTTATTGTTACCATGTTTGGACCATATTTTAGAAGAAGATACTCTGATATAATGTAAATACTGTTCTTGTTCGATGATTGAAACATTACATTACTGTTATATGAAGTTTTGATTTTTCTGGAGTTGCAAGCCATTGAACAACATGCAGTAAATAGTTCCCACATTTCATCATATACATTTTGCTATGGGGAAAGAAAATTTCATATTAATTTGAAGCAAGAACTGCTTATTCACTTTGTTTCAAACATGACACTGTCAGTTCTATAAAACAAAACTCAGCTTTTATCTTGCACCAATTTCTGCAGCATGACATGAAATTCCACTAATTATAATTTCTTCAGGTATTGTAGTATTTTTTACTGTGTTGTATCTATGAATTCATCCATGGCTAAAGGTTTACATTTAAAGACTTCTGCTTTTAAATGATAGAGAAAGAAATTATAAATTACAAAGTCTAGTGAGTAGTCATGGGATATCACCCGTGTCATGGCTTAAAGCACTTAAGAAAGTTCTCTCAAGACTTATATGGCTACTCTTGTAGCATTGCAGGAAACTGTGTGACAGCTTTGCATTAACAATGATAAATGGTATACTTTGTCTTTTGCTTGCAATGGATTTTTTTTTTTTTGAATGCATCTTTTGTTTGTGCAATGGAAGTATAAAATTTATCTGTGTAATCTGTATTATTTCTATTTTATATTGCTTGGGGATGAGTTTCCATCTTGTACTCTGCATACAGGATGGCAAAACATTTTTAAAGGATTTGTATATACAATGGTCATTACCCACACAATAAATAAGTTTGATACATGAAAGGCCAAATTTCCAAAAACTGCCATGAGGAAAAGATATTTTCTTGATTTTAATGCCAAAATGCCCCTGGTATTTTATACATGGATTTATGTAGTTTTAATATAATGCTTTAATCTCTTGAACAAATTTCAAGATGCACATATACATACTTTTTTAAAGATGTCACCTAAATATACTTTGAAATAAATTTAAGCATAACATAAAAGTTGTAGATAATGAATAAATTATCTAAGTAATTCACCAACTAAGAGATCATCCCCACTAAGTTATCACTGATATTTTCTAGATACTTGGCTCTATACATAAAATGGATATTATTTTCAGAAAAGTATTTTCAAGGGGAGAAAAACTATCTTATATTTAGGCTAACACATATATTAATTTTACATTAATTTTTTTTGCTCTTATGGTTTAATTAATGATGCACTATCTTTCATATTTAATTTCTTTACATGTTTGATGGAACCAAATAAATTTTCAAAGGTTATGCATATCTTATAAAAATGTTTAGTCCCATAGCTTTAAAAAGTATTATAAAGCTATAACATATATATGATAACTGATTTAATTAAACATATGTATATTGATAACTGAATCTTTTATACCCCGATAGTATTAAAAGTCCGATCAAAAGTATCACTCAACTACAAATCACAGAAAATATTCTATAGATCTTTTGAGTCCAAAACTTTTAAATTTCATGAAATGAAAGTTTATACTAACTTGGTGAAATATCTACTAAACTGTTAGTTATAATTAAATACAGAAAGAAAACGTAATACACTCGGGGTACGCAGATTCAGATTTAATAAAATAAAAAACAGCTCGAGGTTAAAATACCATAATTAGGCGAAAAGGATTACTAATCTCGAATATGATTTTGCATTGATTCATTTTAAATGCCGTCTGTTTACTGTAAATGCTTTGTTTCAGTTTTCATGCAAGTTTGTTCCCATTTGGCAAAATGCAAGCTACTTATTTTTTCAATTTAACCTGTTATTCATTATCGTTCACAAATGAAGCTATTTACGTAATAGATGCATTTAAGAACATTATTTTTTTAACTTTTAAATCTGATTGATTTAAATAAAATGCATTTAACTCATAATAAAAATTAAATATTTTTATAGAATTAGGCTATACAGTCTCCCGCTTTTCAAATACACAGATGATATATATAGTGTGCAAATTGGGACAAAGCAAATTTTTTTGATAATTTATGTGCATACTTTCATATAATAAATGATAATAATAACATGATTAGGAAATGTATCCTTCTTTAGCACAAATCACCTCTATAATGTGCCTTGGCATTGACTTTTAGTCTTATACATTTTTTACTTCTTTATCATGGAACCATTCTTTTATAACATATATTGGTCCCACATTAGTCTTAATGTATATTCATCTAGTACCCTATAAAATATTTCACTATTCCACCTCAGCCATTTCTATTGATAATCTCTACCAATAAACCATATTAAATTTTAAAATAGCCCCTTTGGAACAGTCACTAAAAATCTGAATCCTCCTAGATTTTTACAGCCCCTTTTTAAATTATTTTTTTCACTGCATAGTTATGTAGAAAATAATAAAATAAAATCTTTTTGCCTTTTGTTGAATGCATATCCTTTTATATACTTTAAGTGTAATGAAGTTAGGTTAGGTTATTTGAATAAGGCAAAGTATACAAGGACTATCTGCATAAGAGAAAGGATACCTTTGTCAAGGTCTTTTTGAGGGAAACTAGCTCATATTCATGTTACACATGAGGTAACAACATAAACTAACCATACGGCCAACCTGTTTGCCTGGATTCAAACCCAGATTGAATTACCGGTATTCAGCAGCCTCAACCATTCGGCTACACATGGAGCAAATGCTGTGAGGAACTGAATGTTTCAATAACAACAATCCGTTAAATAAATCAGTTATGCTAATATCAATTTAAGGATCTTCAATTTTCTGGTGCAGAAGAACCGAAAGATATTCTATTAGTTGGTTGGAATTAAGATTAGGTTCCAGAAAGACAGACCTCCACAAATGGACACAGTAATGTACTAGTGCAAAGAGTCTCACTCTGAAGATGGATGCATTTCAGTACTTAAAAATATAACTTACTAACGGTCCCCAAATTTTTTGATCTTCCACCTAAAAAGTGAAACTTAACTAGAATCAACAATTTAAAAGATCTTAAAAATGCACTACTTTTGAAAGTGCAAAATTTGATACTCATTAAAGTTTCTAGGAGAAAATTATTTTCGTAAAAAGTAAAAATTATCATTCATGAATTATGAATGAATTATCATGAATGATGTTTTCTTGATAATCTTCAGACACCAGCAGACAGTGCTCACATATTGGGACACTGGTATTTTCATATTATTAATATCAGTTTGTCAATCCTCATATTCAAATGAAATAATAAATTTCTATAATAAACTAATTTAACAAAATTAACCCCAGACAACTGTTATTTCGCTTGCTCCCATTAACATTTTAGCCAATGACATATTGTATTATTTCAAATCGCTGAATTTCTCTTCTTAAAGATCTATACTGGATATTTAGCCTCATTCTTTTTTTCATGCAGGTGAGAAACCAATCAACACTTTTAATCCAGCTCAGTATATGTCAAACAGCAGTAACAAGATAAATATTTCACATAAAGATATTTTAGTGAAATACAAACTGAAGTAGTGATATTTATAAAAAAAAAAACTGCAGCATTTAGTAATCAGCATGAAAAATGCTACGATATATAAAAAGTGTTTTCTGACATTTAGTGAGTTTGGTAGTCATTAATCTAATGAGCCTATCTTCATGGGTTAATCCGTACATAATTAACCCTTTGCAGCACGGTATGCCCGGTCTGGGCACACCTAAAATTTTGCCTGTGTACACGCAGAAAAATTGAATGAAAAAGGTTTTATATATTACTATCGGTTTCTTTTGACCTTCTTTATTAATACTAGATGGCATCACAACAAAAATCTGTCCATACATTTGAGTTATGTTTAGTTTTTTAAGACCCACATTTTTCAAAGAAATCTTCAAGATTTTTTTTAAGATATAAAATGAATCGTTTGAAAAGAAATTTCTCTGTTATTTTCAAGGCTGTATGCTGACCTCTTTTCCCTATATTAGTTTTAAATTTTTACCTTGATATCTTTCTTAATATCTACTGACAAACAGCTGCTGAGCCCGAAATGGGCACACTGCATCGCTGGAGCCAGACATAGAACTGTATGTTTGTTTCCCCGCAGTATTTTCTTCATGGTGAGCTCATTAAGTACAGAAGGATAAGTGCACATCTGTGTTTCATTTCCTGTTTTTCTTTTTCTTTTTTTGTTTGTTTCTGGAGGGCTAAGAAATTGTTGGGGTGTTTTTCTGAAGGTCAGGGGTAATTTTATCAGTTAGCTCTTGATTTTCACTAGAGTAGTGCTTTTTTTTTCCCGCTTTTGTTGAAAGTTTTCTTTGCTACGATTTGATAGTTTTGAGTTATAGATGTTTATTTAATTTTATTTCATAGATTACATTTTCTTAATTTAGGTATAATATTGGTTTATTTTTTCTGATTTTTAATTATTTTGAAAATGGATCGGAGAGGCCTGACCAAGTTACTTTTTTTATTTTTTTGGGGGTGTAGAGTAGCAGACCTTCCCATGGTGCACCCTGGGTGATGCCAAATCTGCTACAATTATCAGAATCTAGTGTTTTTAAATTATTTTTAATCATCTTTTACTCTATTACAGGCTTCCCAGCAATGCTCGCTTCAGCGCTCTTTCCGAAGCTCTATTCAACCTGTGTGCCCGCTCTGGGCACACCCACAGAATTAAAATGGTAAGCACTATGTTTACAAAATTTTACGCGTGTACTCATCTGGGCCTGCTTAGACTGCCTACCAACTTTTTATCGAAATTCCAAATTTAAAAGGTAGCGTGCCGCAAAGGGTTAATCACAGGGTTCGAACACATTTATGCATATGGAAATATAGTACTTTTAAGGACCGAAAGGCAATAACTTGCTTTAATATGCCTATATAACTTTTAAGGGTGAGCAGTTACTTACAAATAATTAAATTAGGTAGTTAGATATCCTTGGTCACTAAAGATTTACATGGCCACTATTGAATTTTATTTATTCATTTATTATTAAAAAAAGCACTATTAAAATCACAATGTTGATTTACATGGCCACTATTGAATTTTATTTATTCATTTATTATTTAAAAAAGCATTATTAAAATCACAATCTAATAACATTCCCAAAGTTCACTTTGATTTACGACACAGATTCTTAAACGATATTACGACAATTACATATTCAAAGCTACAAAACAATTATGTTTTAAAATATTTTGTGTTTTTTTAATTTGAAGCCTTTTCAGACATTTTGGCTAATTTATATCGATTTCTTTAAGCATCATTTCTAACAATTAGAAATTTGTTTCAATATGCAAATCAAAGTTTTTACTAATTTCTGTGCACTTCATCACTTGTCAATCTCTTGAAGATGTACCTATAAGGTTCTACTAGATCTAATAAAAGTTAAATAGTCCAAAACCCCTGAAAGATATGAAGCAAATTATCACTATGCCTGAGAGTAACTAACAAGTCAGATAAAGATTTGAATAAACCTCTTATTTAAAAAGAACTTAGAAAATAAAGCTACATTCTTTTGTTAACAAAATCAACCACAGCTCCTGGTGATGTAATTAAACAGAAACAATCATATTCAAACTAAAAATGTGGACTAGTAGTCAAAGACTACACAATTTCAGTAACTCTATCATTGTAAGAAACTCAAATGTCAGCAGCGATAATGCTAAGCTGAATAATTACAAATTATCAGAGGTGGCAGGAACTAATGCAGCAAGCAAGCAAAGGCCAGAAACTGACTCTGTCTTACAATCCAAAAACCTCAGTTTAAAAACTATCCAATTCATTTGCATTCTGGTGAGGAAACAGAAAGGGAAAGTTATAGTAAAGGCTGAAATTATAAACAACTGGTTAATTTGCACAATAATAATTATACATATATTTGAAGAATTATTTTCTTCAGTTCTTTCTTCAATACATTTCCTCTTCATTTTAGAATTTTTGGATTTAAATATAGATTTCTGTTTAAAAACTAAATGCAATTAGAATGTATAAAAAAAGCTACTATCTAATTTTATTTCTTTAGTAATATGAACTTTCAAAATAAATATGAAATGATATATGATAAGAGACGGTTACACAGCCAGTGTGGGAGAATTTTTAGAGTTTAGTGACACACCGAGCAACAAAATCTACAAATGGCAAAACTTTTGGAATTTAGAACAGGCAATGGGAGCAGAATTTACAATTCACAGAGATTGCATCAGGTGGGTAAATGCCTAGTGCCAGCCCTGTACATGATGCATTGAGATATATAAGATGAATCTTTTAAATTGTCAGTTTTTTCAATTTCTTTATTAACAGAAAAATTTCTTTCTATAAATGCCTCTCCATGTGATAAGATTAGAAGCACTTTTGGTATTTTTCATGCTTGTGTCTAGTGAAAAGTAGAGAAATAAAGGGAAGATAATCTTATTAAGAAAAAGACTTCTAGTATTAGAAGTAAAATATTCAAATATTATGTTTTCATTGTTCTTCCAAAAATTCTCCAAAAAGTAAGAAAGTCAACACAAACTTTCTGTAAAATACATCTATTATGTATTGATACCATGAAGACATTTTTCATTTTGTTACATTTTCCTGGAATCTTCTAGAATCATAGGTCTATAAATCTTGCCTTCAAAACTTTCTAAGTTGCAATGTCTACAATTCTAAAGAAAAATTACCCCTATCGATTCTATAACAGCAAAAAGCCAAAAATATTTGGGGAGGGGAATCAGAGGGAAAAATGTTTAAAATTAATTTTCCAAAGAAAACTGATGCATATTTTGAGAATTCTGAATATTCTGAGAAAATGACACAGAAAAAACTCTTACCATAAAAATAAAAAATGAAAACAAGACATTTTTAATTGACTACATAACTATTTTGCTTTTGTTAAGAATTGTTTTGTAAATTGCCCTTTAAATATAATTTAAATATATTACCATTATTTTAATGAAGTTTATCAATATTATAATGATTTAAAAAAAAATCCTCGAATGTTGACCAGATCTCCGAATTAAAAATTTACTATAGAGCCTGATCTTAAAATAGCCAAAATGTTGATCAGTCGCCAAATTTAGATAATAGTTTAATAATAATAATAAAATGTAATTTAATAATAATAATAATCAAATGCTGTTTAATAAAAGAATTCACATCCCCAAAAATGAAAAGTTGTTTAAGAGCTCTTCATTAGAAAGAAAAATAATAATAATTTCGAAATGCTTATGTTTCACTTCTAGCCCAGAAACTCGAGTATCCAGCCATTTATATAAGAAATAGGAACAATGCGCAATTTAATAAATTTACTAATCTTATGCAATTTACTAAAACAAGCAATTATAATTAATGCAAAATTAATAAAAATGCAAATGTGTCATGCTAGAAAATCAAGAGACATTTAAATTGCTTTTTTAGAACAGTTTCAAGCTAAAAACTAAAAATATATTTCTATATCTAGAACATTTTTTCCCAAATTCATTAAATGCAGGGAGAAAAATCTATATCAACTGACATATTCCTCAAAAGTTGGTGAAAATGAAATCCTTCATCAGAAACTGCATGGTCAACAGGAAGAAGCAGATCATTATGCTGATGGTAATTGCATATAAGATGTTTTACTTGGGCTGCTATATGAATAAAGGCCACATGAAATTTATAATATAAATGAGAAGAGAATTCATCAGAACATACATTAATATTTAAAAGTGCAATAGCAACTGGTTTACAAAACAGAAGGAATAAGTTGCTGGTTACTGGACAACACTGGTTATAGATAAAAGTGGAAGTCAAGAATTTTCATCTAACTTACGATAACAACATGAACTCATAGCTGACAAACAGTACATTTACCAGTTTTCTTTTGAAATGGGGCATTGAACTGAAATATGAAAAAACAGCTTTCCGAATTAAATAACTGTGCAGCACACCTCATAGTTTAACTGCACAGGCAATGACTGTGAGCACAGATATGCATCCACCATTAGGACCGATTTATTGATGAAATAGAAATTTATAGGAACATGAATCATGCAGTAGGGATTTTTTCCATTCTTATTTTCACCAAATAGCACAGATTTAAGGAGGGAGAAAATTAGGTAATATAATATTCTGATCATCATTATCAATTAACTGCTTAATTGCATTATGTTTTATTTTGTGTATATATACATTTACTTATATATTGGTAAAAATATGAGTGTTTTCAAAGCTTAATTTTGCTATATATACATAATTGTATGATAAAGTGAAATACATAACTATTACTGTAAAATAATTGTTACTATAATTATTTTATTATGTAATTTTCATTACAATGAATTTTAATATAATTATTATAACTGATAATAAATAATTATTATAATGATGTTACAATTAGCAATTATTGTATATATTTTTATCTTTCAACTAAAATATGTATACATTAATATACACAAGAAAAGAAAAAAATTTCTTAACAGTTATAATAATTATATGATGATAAATGATTATTATAGTTATTTAATTAGTTATAATAATTTCACTTCTTTTTTAGCTAAAATCTGTATATATTATTATACATAGTTGAAATGGTATACTAAATTTATTTGAGAAAAGAGAATGAAATTAATTCCTGCATAAGAGATCACAATATTAGAAAATGTCACTTTAAATCAACTACAGGAGACCCCACTCAGATGAGGACCTGTTGATCCCCCCCCCCTCTTTTTTTTTTTCCTGATGAAAGAGTTATGTCCACTAAAAATTATAGTTCCATTACTTTTAAGGATTTTAAAAGTAAGCAATGAAATATGCACTGTTCATGTAAAATTCATAATAGGAAAAAAAAATCAATAATTTTGGTTTCTAGCATTGCACATCAATGCAGATATTCACATTTATTTCTGTGAATATGAAATAAAGGTGTGAAAGACAACTGATGACAGGATCACCCCATGTTGTGAAGATTTTCCCTTCTTTGATAGTAAATTCCTTCTTTTCAGAGAAGGATGAATTCTCATGCAAGCTCCTTGCCCTGATGTACTTAACATCCCTTCTGGATGATCCTAAGAGTTTTGGCAGAATGGCAGCCAAGCTTACATTTCAGGTGGTTGCACTATACCTCTAATTACTATCCAAAAAACATTAGTCTCTTCCTGAAAACACGATATCTAACATTCAACCTTTAGGGTATTGTAAAAGCTTTCAAAAGTCTTTACAGAAAGACATTTAGTAAATGATGAACAGAATTGAATTTTGTGAAAAATGCAAGCACTTCGAAGGAAATAAGTAAGTGATATTGTAAGAAAATTCTTTAGCTGAAAGATGCTGATCAAAAAAACTATCAGACGTTTTACAAAATTGAGGATACAACTGAAAAATTTGTAGAACAATATGAAACAAACACAAATAGAATAAATGCTTGTACGTGATAAAATTTCAACAAAAATGTTATTATAAAAAGGTTTTAATAAAAGATTTTAAAATGAATTTAAAAACTGCATAAACAGTTAAACTTTAATAGTAATTTTTAATTACTATTTTAGGATTAATCACTGAATTAGTCATTAGTTATAATTTTACTTGAAAAGTTTAAACTAATATTGCAGCTTGCAATACACAAATCATCACTCATTAAACTCAGCCACTGAATAAACTCGAATATGTTTGGAATGATGATTTTAATAAGCAGCAGGTACTGTATTATATTTTTAATAAACTATAGGTACTATAGTATATTTTTAATTGATAAGATAAAACTGTATTATCCTATGCAGATGTAAACACAAACTGATAACGAAAATCAATAATAAGTTAGCAAATGTCAAGCAGAAAATACCCTCAGCCAGATATAATTCAGAACTAGAACACAGAAATATTTGAAGATAAATTACAGATAGTTAAGAAAAAATAACACAACCAAACTGACACGAAAACGATAGAATTAATGAACTTTTTAAGTATTTCTAATGTATGGTAAATAATCATAATGCTTCGACACACAATGATGAAAAATAAATAAAATAAAATAATTATAAAAGCATAGGTATTTTATCTTTCATTGCTTTTTAAATTGATGATGAAAACTATTTTATAGTAACTACAAATTTTAAAATTTAAGTGCAACAGACAGTATATGCTCTAATGAACTACTGATAACAGACTAATAAAAAACTTTAATGTAATTATTAAAAATGCCTTTCTGTTTCCTTATTTTAGCTTTAATTTAAAAAAAAAACATTCATAATAATAGTTAGCTTCTATGTTTGTTGGTTACATATCATTCCCTTCCGATGATGATGCAAAAATCAGTAATAATTTTATTTTGGGTCATAGCATTTGCTGTGCCTTTGAATTACAGAAAATGTATATAATGTGCATATTTCAACTTTGTTTATAACATGATAATCATATCTGTTCTTAGAAACATGATAAATATACATAATTTATTCACTCTAAAATTCGAAAATACCACAAAGTTTGAACATCCTGTATGTCTCAGCATTAAAAAGAACACATGTTAAATTATTTCTTCATAAAGGATTATTATTTCACTAATAGGATGACAGTTTCATATTACAACTGCAAAACTTTGTACAACCAAGGATCTGCTCGTCTGGGAAATATTCTAGAAAAATATACATTTAATAATGGAAGAAAAAAAAGGGGCAAAAAATCTAAAAATAAATATAAAAGCAGCTTTCTAATTTAGTAAAAAAGAACTAATCCAATACGATTATTTTGGTTTTAAAAAATTTGAAATGAATTACCTTCATCAAATATGCTTTTAATGACACAATAAGAAATTTTAATTAACTGCACACAAAATAATAATATTTACATACCAAACTTCATAGAAAACTTCTATGCTTGATAATAATTCTTGTGATTAAATGAGATAACTTGTATCACGTAAAATCTTACAGTAGTAAGAATTGAAACGATGAGACAATGAGAAACTTCTCAATTAATATATAAAAAGTATTACATATTTAAAAACACAATTATCTAAAATCAGGAAGATTCAGCAGTTTTTCAATTTATACTTGTGTGCAAAGTTATGAGAATTTGCCAATTACATCTGTTCTTACAAAAAAATATTGAAACAGATATACTATTTATGCCACTGAAGAGTTATGCAAATATTCAGAGTTAAATATATAAATGTGTCTATCCATAGAGCTGTGATTGTAGAGGAGATGTAAGTATAAGGGGTTTTGGGCAATTTGTGTGCTTGCATTTCTTCATGACATTTGCTGTGTTTCTCACAAGAGTTGGGTAAATTTTATAAGGTATCAGGTAAAATGAGTAGCCATGAATGTATGGGTGATGGAATGAGATGGAAAATTGTCGGTGGATTGGAGGCAGGCCAATAACAAGCACAGGGGCTACACAGCTCAATATAACGTCTATGTCATCTGCAATTTGTTGAAACAGTTTCAGTACACTGGATCCATATCGAGAAGAGCTGGACAAGGCTGACCAAAATTCATAATGACAAAATAAGGTTCAGTATGTGGCACTTTTGGCAATGCGACACAGGAATGCAACAACTTTACAGCTTTCACATGAACTGTATGCTGCCACTTGAAGCATAGTTTCAGTCTAAAGTTGCCCAAACTCATGAACTAGGGCTGCATGCCAGCAGACTGCATACTGCTTACTACAGCACAAAAGAGCACGGTGCAAACAACATGTGCCTTAAACCAGACTTCAATGGAGCACCATGCTTTTTACAGATGAGTTGAGATTCAGCTTGGACACAGATTCTCAGCATATGTAACTAGAGAGAACCTGGATCCCTCCCTCATCAGGGAAAAGGATTACTACAATGGGTTGAGGTGTACTAATTTGGATAGGCATTAAGTTGGACAGCTGCACACCCCTGTATGTGTTCGACAAAGGCTTCCTGACTGCTATGAGGTATACACAGATCTTAGAGCTTTATGTTTATGACTTTTCAGGCATGCACTTGGTCCTGTGCTCCCCTTAATGGATGACAACATTTGTCAGCATAGGGCTCAGCTACTTGACAATTATTTGGAAACTACCACCATTAAATTGGCCATATTCACCATATTATGGATTAGCCAGCCAGATCTGCTGATCTTAACCCTATAGAACATGCATTGGACACTCCTGGTAAATCAATTTCACCCCACCATTACTCTCCACCATGGTGTTGAAAACTGCCTTCCTCCAAGAGTGGAATCGACTGCCATAAGTACTCCTCAACTATCTCCTGTCCAGTAAACAATCATGCTGTCCGACCTGTCTGCCTGTGGGAGAGGACACCATAATAGACTCATTTTCAGTTTGATATCACAATGCAGATTTTGAATATCCCTGCACAATGAGCTTTACTGGGAATCATGCAAACATAAAGTGACTTTTGAATGGTACATCCTTTTGTCTGTTATAAATGTAAATTCATATCAAATTTCATTAAAATCTGTCCATTTGTTTTTCAGAAATTTTATATAATGTGCAAATTCTCTTATTTTTGTACACAAATGCATGCTCAGATTATTTACTTAACACTAAAAGTCAACACATAATATGTCCAATACCTATCTTACATAATTGAAAGTCAACAGAAAATTGCCCAATATACAATACATAATAACAATTTATTTAATAGAATGTTTTATTAAGTTTTAAAATAAATTTATACAACATTTTACTTTGACAAGGGATTCACTAAAAAGTAACAAAATCTTTTATAGGAAGAATATTATTACTTCTTAGAATCACCTCTATTTTAAAAATGTAACAGACATTTCCAGTAGCAATATATAAACAGCACTAAGAAATAAAGAATTCCATTTTGGAACAAGTAAAAATAAACCTTACATAATAAATTAAATTTTGATGCAGAAAGTAAAAATATAATGTGACCAAAAATTTTTAGTAACTCTGAAATTGTTTCATTACACTAATTTTGGATTTGACAAATACTAATTTCAATGCACAAATTCAAGATAATAAGATTATAAATTAGATAATAAATTATGTATATTATTACAAAATATTTCTTTTCAGAAGTAATATTATCTATCAACTTAAGTAAACAAAGTAATATTATATAATCATCCACTATTTATACAAAATTTAACAACTTTCTTCTGGATATATTTTATAGAAATACTATTCCATTTGCATTTTTACAAATGGAAGTTACAAAATGAGAAAGTGATACACCTTTTTAGATAAAAGTCACTGAAGCTTTTCTCCAAAATTTCTAACACAATTCATTTCATATCATACATATATGAAAAATATTTACATGCATAGAAGGTCAAACAAAGCAAAGTTATTTAAAAATTAATAGAATACATAAGTATCTTCCTAAACAAAATAGGTCTTTAAAATATATCTTTTTCTTTAAAATTTTGTTACAAAGGAAATAGCACAATTTATGCATCAGACTTGAACAATCCGCTCTGGAACTGATTCACTGTACCGAGCGAATTCATTCCAACTCCAGAAAAAGAAGTTGTAGCTCTTTCAATAGCTCACAGTCAATTCTTGTTGGAAACATGCCAGGAATACAGAACTGACTGATTTCCTTTACTGAATAAACGAACTAATTCATTTCACAAACTGATTCACTTCCGCGAATGAGGGAAGAGTGGAAGGAAGTTGGAAGTATGCCAACTTCCCATTTTATGGGAGAAAATAATGTTTATCCTCCCATGTTAAAATTCAGTTTAATTTTTATCATTTCCCAACACTTTTCAAAATGTTTATTCAGGAATTTAATTGTTAGTTCTGTGTAGAAAGGAAATTTTACAGAATCTCACACCAGAACTGAAGGAAATCAGTTCAGGGAATTAGCATTTGAATGAGCTGATTTTTCCAATCCCACAGACCGCCTAATTCTTTTTGTTCTTCACTCCAACTTTACTAACCAGTCCCGATCCCACAGCTTGTTTGATTCTTTCCACTCTTTATTCCATCCTCAGTAACTGCTCTTGATTCACCTATCGTTCTGGTTGTTTTCATTATTGTTAGTCAATGGTGAGTCAGAAACAATTCATATCAGTGAGCAAACGGTTCTGATCAATTCCATAAAAGAGCAGTTTCGTCCATATCTATTACGTAGACCCTCAGTTACATGCTGAAAACACTTTTCAGTGTTTGTTTCTCCGCTATACCAACTTTTGGCCCAAAACAAACAATCTTATTTAGGATGCAAAAAAACTAAAATATAATTCATTCATTTAAAAATATAAAAATTATATGTAAAATGTTTTTAAAAAAATGAAAAAAATTACACATGAAAAAGTTAAACATTGATTAACATGAAAAGCAAAAATGTTGATTTCAGAATGGTTGTCCTTAAAAAAGAAAAGAAAGAAAAAGAATATTTAAAAAAAAAAAATCTCCTCCCCCCATCTTAAAAATCTGGGGGGGAGGATGAGTGAAAGTACATAAAATACAACTCTTGCTCACTTTGTTTTTTGTGCAGTAATTGGTTTATTAGTTATTTCAAATGGTGATAAGTTTCATAGCACTAGACTCAGCAAATTTTTGTAGCTACAATGTAACTCTTTATTTACTTTTCATTAATGGAATCAGAGATATTTTTAATGCCTCTGAGAGCATATTTCACGCATTGAAAATTGGAAATACGCTTTAAAAAACTACCAGGGTGTATTTTCACCCATTAAATTTTTAACAAAGGTTTAGCTTAAAAAATGTATAGCGCCCCACCGAAAAATAATATTTTTTTCTACTCAAAACACCAATGAGACATTTTCGCCCAACTTCTCCATGGCAAAGAATATAGGCGTGGTGCCATGCTGACTCGGCGATCACGGCCATAGGGTAGAAGAAAGAAGCTGACTAATGAAATTGAAATTTCATTGTATATTTATGGACATTGATTTCGTTACGCATTCCATGTTACTGGATGGTCATTCAAATAGTAGAACTGGTTATCGACACACATGGTTTGGGAGTTCGGTGAAATTTCACATTACGAGTTGGAAAAATCTTTTGCACTCTTTTCAGAAAATTGAAGAAGTAAAAGCATATATAAAGATAATTAAGTTTTTTAAAATTTTTCTAGCATGATTTCTAATATGCCTTTAAATTATTTTTATGCTTATAATGTTTGCATTTTTAATTCTTTCATTATTTTGTGCGAGTCAGGAAAAAAGTCGAAATTTTACCGAGAACTACCAGTACAAAAATAAAATTTTAATTCCAATCTTCTTTTTAAAAAATCATGATATTCACTAGTCTTACAGCACAAATCTGGGTGTTTTATTACTATCTTTTCGTTAAAAAAAGTAGCAATTTTATTACGTTTTTCGGTACAAAAATTGGAATTGCATCGATAATTGTCGGCTGTGATAAATACACATCTCCTTGTGATCTTCTAGTGAGCAAATCGGAACTTAACGCTCTGGTTATATGAAATTAATTCGTCTAAGAACCATCCCATGTGAAAATTGATATTTAGCTAACATATATCTATTCAAAAATCGGTATTTTGTGTAAATTTTGAGATTTTTACCGATTTTTGGGGAAAAATAAGTATTTTTTTCGGATTGTACAAATCCTGCTGTAATTACTCTTGCTTTCTTGAAATATTCTGTAGGAGAGAAGTATAATCATTAGTATTATTATTTTAATTTGATGCCACGAGATTGCCAAACTCATTACTGATTTTAACTAAATGTCGCTCTTAAAACGATTGTAATTTGTATTCGCACTTATAAAATTCCTTTCATATAAAAATTAATATTTTAAGTGAAATTAAGATCGCACATGAAGAAAATTTTAAATTTAAGAAATTCCATACAATTTGCAAAATGAAACGAAAGTTTCTACAAGTGATCAGCTTTTAAAAGAAGCACATGAAAAATATTTTTTAGTTTCTCACTAACTAATTTTTTAAAACTATTTAATTCAATAGGGTGGTGCCCTTGTGTTAAATATGTTTTTGTAATAATGTTTCTTTAGACTGCCAATAGATGGCGGTAGTTAAATAAGTATTTGTAAATGAAACTGTGATGTAATAACTGTTTTATGCGTGAGTGCGTCTTTGATATTCGTGAATAAAAGTTATGTGGGAATAACGCTCTCTGTTTACTTAAAATTTAATCCAGTCTGAATTATTAAAGACTTTTAAACGCATTTTTTTACCTTGAGACCGAAGCATTTATTCCAGGAGAAAAATTAACTTTCCCTATATATCCCCGCATATAAGTCGCCCCCCCCCCCACTTTGACATAAAAAGTTCGTAGAAAATAAGAAACCCGCGTATAAGTCGAACCCCCCCACACACACACACTTTCGAAATCGATCGAGAAACTTCGAAAAAAATTTTTAAGTACTACATTTATTCAAAATCATCTGAGGGGAGGAAAAAAAAAGTAAATATACGATAAAAAGTACCTTGGTAAATAAACAAAATCAAAATCCTTCGACGTCAGATTCGCCAAGCATTTCATAGAACTCTTCTGTCGTCATTGGCTCGTCATCATACATATTTTCAGTCTCGAACTCTGTATTGTTACAATATCTACTAGAGCCTTCGTTGTCATTTTCACTTTCAAAAACAGCATCATCTTCTCTACCGTCTAGTTCGTTGCTAATACAACATTTTTTAAATGATTTTATAATCATTTCAGAGGGTATTTCGTTCCAAGCATCTTTAACCCACTGAGCAATTAATGTAATATCGGGCTTTTCAATATTGCCTCCCTTTGTAAATATTGGTTGACCGGAACTAATCCACTCTACCCAATATTTTCTAACATTTACTTTGAAGGGCTTATTGAGGAAGACATCTAGGGGTTGAATGACGGATGTCAATCCTCCCGGAATTACGGCCACAGTCATTTTTAGGTGTTTTGTCACTTCCTCAGAAAAGTGTCCACGAAAAGAATCGTATACTAAAAGAGAAGGTTTTTTTAAAGCTGCTCCCGGTCTTTTATCCCACACATTTTTAAGCCAATCGACTGTTCTGTTAGCATCCATCCATCCCTTTTCATGGGCATGAAACAACACACCTGATGGAAACACAACGTTTTTCAGTAAAGTTTTTCTTTTAAAAATGATCAACGGACGAAGTTTACTGCCGTCAGCCAAGCAGGAAAGAACGACTGTAAAATGGGTTTTTTCATGCCCGGTCGTTTTTATCAAAATGCTTTTTTCCCCCCTTGCAGTCAATTGTTTTATTTTCTAGTAGATCGAAACACATGGGGGTTTCGTCCATATTCCCTATTTGGGAAAGTTCAAAAGAAGTCCTTTTCTTACATCGTTAATGTATTTTTGAAACTCCATAACCTTTGCTTCCAAATCAGATGATAACTTTTGCACCAGTTTGGAGCGTTGGCATAAACATAAACCATGGCGATTCATAAATTTAGTACACCAATGTGTTGATGCACGAAACGTGTTTGGAACACCATACTTTTCTTCTTTTGCAAGCTTCATTACTTGTAAACGTATGCCAGTTCTAGTGACAATGAAACCATTCTGCAGGCACTCTAAAACCCAAGCATACAAATCATTTTCGAGTTCTAAGCAAAGAATCCGTAGAATCTGGACATTAAACCAAAGAGTTTTCTGTTCCCGAACAACCAATCAGCATCCAGCAGGCAAAAGCGTCGCCAACTTTTTTATTGCTCGATATTGATCGGTTGTTCGGGGGCCGAAAATTCTTTGGTTTAATTGAAACTTACTCTAGTTAAAGTATGAAACTCTGTGATTAGTTCGTCACATAATTTAAGTCATGAAATTACTTCAAGTAAGTGACTTATTTGATAAGTCGTCCAATTTGAGTGCGGGAAGAAAACAACTGCATTATATAATTTAATTAATATAATAAAAAGAAATTTTTTAACTTCCGATTCTTTTAATTTTTTATGGCCCCACGTATAAATCGACCCCCCACCCACTTTGAAGACTTTTTTTTTTTTTTTCCAAAATATCTCAACTTATACGGGGGTATATACGGTAAATATTTAAATATGAGTTCTAAATCCATCAAGGAGTTTTTTTATAAAAAAGCCATCAAGCCAAGTGTCAACCATCTCAGAACCGTCAGCTAAGAAACCAACGATTGATGAACAACCAGAAGAAACTACTTGTAAACATATGTTTTTAAATAAGTGCCTTAAAGAATTTCCTTGGGTTCTCTTCAATAAAGAGGAAAATAAAATGTAAAACATGTCAATCTGCCACTATGAAGAATGGGATGGGTGTGATGAGTTCATCATGTTTCCAAAGAAGTACTCTGTCTTGCCACGAAAAAATCACGGAACACAGGCTTTCTTTAAATGCCAAGAAAGATGCTACAGCTCTTGAAAATATCATCGAAAAGGAAAAATCTACAGCAACAGATGGCAATTTGGCAGTGTTCAAAACTTTTTATACTATTGGAAAAGAACTTCCTTTAATAAAATTTAAGCCTTTAATGATGCTTATGAAATCCTGTGGAAATGAGATTATGAAAGAGACTCACTTGAATTTATCTCAAAATTCAGTTACAGACATAATTAAAGCTATTTTGGAAGTATTAGAATCAAATTTGGATGACGACGTTTCACAAAGCCCCTAAATTTCTTTAATGATAGATGAGTCAACAGATATTTCAGTTGACCATAAATTAATTATATATGTGAAATATTTGAAAAACAATGAAAGTCAGAACAGTCTTTGGGCAAATTTAAAACTATCGGGTGAATGCAATGCAGATGCAATGAAAGAAATAATAATAAAGTTTCTCAAAGAAAAAAAAGTACCGTTATCAAAAGTTGCTGGCCTTTCAACTGATGGTGCTGCTGTTATGATGGGAAAAAACAATGGAATTAACAAAAAATTTCAGGATATGATACCTGGTTTGTTGCACTATCACTGCATAGCTCACTGTTTAGCTTTAACTTTTCCCAAGCTGCTGATTGAATATCCCTATTTCAAAGCTGCCAGAGAATTAGGTTCATTGTATGCTTATTTTCACTCGTCCAATATTAGGATTGAAAACTGAAATTGATGCAAGATGTGTTAAATGAGCCAAACATAACTCTTAAAGTCATATATGCTGTTCGGTGGTAGTCACTTGGGAATGCAGTTCATGCATGTCATATCAGTTATGATGCTGTGATCCTTGTTCTGACAGACATAATTGCAATCAGAAAAACAAGCAATCCTATGGAAAAGTGCTCAGGACTACTTAAAAAATGCTCACAATTTTCATTTGCAGCCACCTTGTCATTTTTGAGAGATGTGTTACTGACTACGAACAAAGTCAGTAGAATTTTTCAGAGCAATGATGTGGACTTCTCCGTGTTGGTTAACAGTCTAGAATCAACTATTAATCGCATGCAGGAAATGAAAAAGGAGGTAGGTCCTGGCACTCATCTAAAGGAATTTTTAGAGTCTGCTCTTAATAATGAATATTAACAAGTTCAAAATATTAAATTATCTGTTTTTACTAAATCTTTAAATGATTTCATGAGTGCTAAAAATGCTTTTTTGAGTGCACTGATAGAGAATCTGCAAGAAAGATTTAATTTGCAGCAGATGCACCTTTTGCAGGATCTTGATGTTTTGTTGAATCCCTCTTGTGTTACAATAACAGAATCATTAATATTGGAATCCCTAGATAATGTTATTAAACATTATTATAGGCCAGATTCTACTTCGGTTTTAGGTGTTTCAGCAGAAGTTAAAACAAGAGCACCTTAAGGTAGAGCGTTTTTATACATGCTACACAGAATTCAAATTTAAACAGTTGGAGGATTTTCTACTCAATATAGGATCAAATCAAATAGGAGAAACAGACTGGGGGAAAAACAACTGAAAATTCTAACGAGAATATCTGAGCAAGGCCCAATTTCAAAGAACAAAGAGGAAAAGATTTTCGTGATTTTAAATTTGAAAGAGCAGTAACCTTGTGGAAAAATCAGAGGAAAAAGAGATTAGAATTGCAATGTAACAAAAAATGTTTTTTGTGACTTTAATTTTGAAAAAGCTATGATATTGTAAGGAAATCAGGGAAAAAAGAGATTAAAATTGTAATGTAACCAAGAATAAATGTTTTTTGTAACTTTAATTTTAAAAGAGTTTTGATATTGTAAGGAAGTCAGCTGTAACATTGCGGTAAAGTCAGAGGAAAAGGATATTAAATTTGTAATATTAAATACAGATTTCCTTTAGAATGTTTAATGTAAAATAAATTCTTTTATTTATAATGCTTAATATTTTCTACTAATACTTAACATATGCTATAATTGTTAAAAATCAAAATAGCATCCTCATTTTTTTCTATTTCATTTTGTCCATTAAAAAAGTGTTTTTTTGTAGAAAATTCGTCTCTGTATATGCAGTTTATGCTATTTCTGTATTTCACTCCCCATAAATGAATTTCACTCCTAAAAATATCAAGAAGTATTTTTACTCTTCCAAAAAAATCCTAGGAATAGCACTGAATGGAATAAACTCTTTTAACATGAATATTACCACATTGTTCACATATTTCTTCTTCTAGCATTTCCTTTAGCTTTTCAGCATATAACCTAAGAACTTCTGCACTGTGATAAGAATGCACATAATATGATGCATAAGTAAAAAGAACTAGGGCTGTGGAGTCGGAATCAAAGTTAGATTTTGGGGTAAATGGAGTCGGAGGTGAAGTCGCTAGCACGCCTACTCTAACTCCAGGTTTAGTTGGACAATTTGAATTTGAAATTTAAAGTGAATTGAAAAAACAAGTTATTATTTTTAGTTTTGGACTATATACATTAATAAATAGTTATTTTCTATTTTATTGCCATATTAATAAATAAATATACAGGAGGAGGATGGATGTGATATTTGGCATTATTGATTAAACTGATTCATTTAGTTAAAAATCTCATTGGTAAATTTAGGCAAACACTCAAAAACTGATGCCATTCTTAGAAAAAGAGCAGGAAATTGATCAAGCAATGAGATGGGGAAGTACATATTTGATGATATAAAGGTTGTTAGAATTAAGAACATTTTAAGAAGATGCAGATAACCCTGATGTTTCATTAACAAAAAGACTGTGAAATGATCTTGCAGAACTGGAAACTCTTTCTACACCATGTATAGCCACAAAAAAGCTTCAATATGAAGAATTAACAGGAGGCAGGAATGGAAGAATGCGATGTTTGTTCTTTGGGAAATGAAGGGCTTGTTGCAGAAGGAATTATTTCCTCAACGAAGAAAATAAAAACTCGTTTGCTAGATAATGAGATCTTGGTAGGTTCAATATATATAGATTCAAAACACCGAATTTTGTTGGATGATGAACAAATTAAAAAGGCAAAGAAAGTCATGTATGGACTTTCATTAAGAATGAAAATATTCTCAGAATAATAAAAGTATTGAAATCAGAACAATCAGACTGAAGACACTGCAACTGAGTCTCTATCACCCTCTTCGAGTGATAAATTAGATTTTAAGACATATTTGGATAATATTGAAAAGGCAAAGCGAATGAAAATAAAGAAACAAGAGCCTTTAGATATAAAAACGAAAAAACACAAGCAAGCTCTCTACACAGCCTATGAAGAAATAAGAGAAATATGAGTACTCTTGCAAGATACCTCTTTTGGAACTTCTAAAAATATATCCTGAAAAGTTAAAAGAAGTAGCCCTAACAGTAGCAGCTCTTCTTTCCTTCTCAAGTTAGTGTGGAAAGATTCTTTTCAGCTCTGAAGTTTATCAAATTGGATCTATGGTCCTCTAACAAAAAGCTTGCTGAAGCTATACCGTTTCTTAGAAATTAGTAATGCGAGTTTTTCCATTTCATAACAAATGCTATTTCATATAAATAATTTGCTATGTCATAAATTTTTTCCTGTAGCATCTATTACTTCTTCTATATTAAAAATAAATAAATAAGCTGCAACACATGTGTATATGTTTACATATATATGAGGGAGTTGGGATAGGTTTAAAATTCCAGGAACTGGAGTTGGTCATTTTCCCTACCAACTCCACAGTCCTGAAAAGAGCAACATATAAGGTAATAACTACAATTCACATCTTCAAAATTATGAACATAGGAACATTAGCACAATGCACACTTTTTAAACTGCTAAACCCTTCTTTTTT
>KK114116.1:52918-67635 GCA_000611955.2 Stegodyphus mimosarum | reverse complement strand
AGCTAATGCATCTAAAAAAAATATAATGATCTGGTAAAGCAGGAATAAAGTGGCAGTGAATTGAAACTTACCAAGCATTATAAATAAAAGGAATAAAATGGTATTAACTCATAATATCAACAGATTGCCTATACGTAAAAGTGCCACCTATTTATAACTTAATCACCTCAATATTTGATTGCAGAGTTTTTGCGTTCGTAATAATATTTGTTTAATTAAAAATTTTTTAAAAACCTTTTCCTCTAAAACGTTTTTTTAGCAACATAAATATATCATAACTATTGAATTTTCTTTAACTTATAATGAGAATTAAGTGTGTATTAAGATTTTTAGTGGTTAAATTTTAAAAAAAAATCCTTGAAAACAGGCCTTAACTTTTTGTTGCATACAAGCAATATATATAGTTTGTCAAAGAAAACCATCTGAATTATTATGTTTATTAGTAGCAGCAGTACAAAAAATGTAGATCTTTAACATTATTCATTATCTGATGTCAAAGAAAACCATCAAAACTACATCTGAGTCAACTTTTTCAGGTTTAAATGAGGCTCTAACCATTATATCTTTACTAGTTTTCACTTTCTGTTCATAAAAGCTTTTCTGTTCTGCGAAACAGTTTTATTTAAGCCCTGCATTTGTTAAAATAAAAGCATGTATTTTTAATTTGTAGTTTTTATTTTATTTAAATTGTTTTATGTATTCTTTTTTTTTAAAATAAATATCATATTCTTTATATATCTATAAAAATTTCCATGGGTTTACAAGCTAATTTTTTTTTAAATGTATACCATCATAGTTTCCATCTCAATTGTTTATTATTTATTTTAGATTTTCTTCCTAAATTTATTTAACCTAAACAACGGTGCAAATAATTTAAAGCAATTATTAAAAATATAGATAAAATATTCCGGAAAGAAAGCGTTAAGTTATATCTAAAAATAATTGTAAAAAAATCTAATAACCTAATTTGAGATCGTTATCTGCCGACTGCCAGCAGACGGAAATAAAAAAACACTTCCCGCCATATCAAAAGTGCGCCAAACCTGCGATAAACAGCCTAAGCTATCACTCCCCGAGAGCGCCAAGACCATAAGTAACATGGTACATGTGGGGCCCCGGCCAGCAGACAAATTCCCTGTAGAATGAGCCATCTACTTCTTATATGAAGTCGTTGGTTCAGACAGCACTGTACGACCCATCTGCAATAGTTTTGTAAGCAATGCAATTGGACTGAACAGGACTGTTTGCATAGGGCCAGCATCATTATCAATGACGACACATGCCCCTAAATGTACTTGCAACTGGGACTACGACTGGCCAATAATACACTGATGCAGTTTTACTGCCTCATGTTTACCATATTGCTTTTGGAGATAAATTTGATATTTTAGTGTAATGTTATACACTAACTATATATGCTACACTATCTAGAATGTTTTCTGCATGTGTTCTTGAGTGGCCTAAAAGTGGTGGATTATTTACTAATGATAAATAGAAGAAAAATCAGAAATAGAAAATTTAGAAATAGAATCAGAAATCTTCAGAAATAGAATCATCTGAATCCAGGCTTGAATCAAATGTGGTTAAAATTCTTAGCCAGAAAAAAAGTCCCAGGACATTATATAATTTTGATGTCACTAGAATCAACATTGATAAGATCGTTCTCGCAACAATTCTTCATCGGCACATTCTATTCTATCATGGTCCATTTTTAAGAATTTACAACAGAAAAGTTAGTTATCGTAAAAAACACACTTCATCGCACTTATACTTTTTTTAAGAAGTTAATTACCCAAGAAGTTGCATTGAGGTATGACATAAAATGTTTTATTTAGTACATTTGTTCACAAGATAACCGAGCCAAACTGACTGCAAGCTAATATAACGCTAGGTTTTCATTTTGATTATATTTTGTTGTAACCTTTAGCTTGTCAAATTAGCAGGAGATATATCACATTTAAAAATCAAAGAAGGCATACTACTTATCCTTTATCTATATTAACCCTCTGAGCGGCTCAGGTTTTTGAATCTGTCATGAAGACCTGTACTTAAAGAACCTTTATTAGCTAAACTTGTATATTTACTTACTTATGTTCTATTTTCATAAACTTACATTTATTAAGATGACATTTATATTATTAAAGAAAGTAAGAAATCAAAATACCGTAAAATATAAGCTAATATATACCACGTAACAAAAAAATCGCATGATCGGATAAAATCGGCCATGGCGCTCAGAGGATTAATGTAATTATTAAGGGTAATAAAGCAATTTGTTGGCAATTGTATTATTACAGAGGAGCCCTTATTATGTAACAATCTCCAAAATAGGACAGTTTCTATTCTGTTCCCATTGAGGGTGCTATGAAACCTTTATTTCAGTCAAGCACTAGAAGTTATGCTGTTCCGTGTTAGAAATAACTGCAATAGACCTAGTTGGACTGAATTCCAATAATACTGAAGTCAGGAACAAATTTTATGCTTATTTATATTAATTCCTTTGCTAAATTTTTTCATTTATTTGCTGTTTATTAAAAAAATGATGTATTTAGTAACATGCATTTATAGCAGGCTAGAATTATGAAATAATCAGAAACAGTTGCCTAATAACGCTACTGGGAATTTACTTATCACAAATAAAATAAGAAATTTCTCACATATGCACATTTCATTGTTAAATAATCAACAACTTAAACTAATTAAATCTGCATACTGAAAAACAAGGCCTAAGAATTATGAGGGAAAAATAAAGTATTGACTCATTAAACATATTAAAGATTATACACTCATGTCCAAAATTATGTTTACATGCATAAATTCACGGATTTCTCAGAGACTATGACTTATAATTTAATGAATTTTCGTGGAATCATACATAACATGATGACACATAAATGCAAAAGAAAAAATTGAAGATCACCTCATATGATATAAAACTGTAGCATGAAACAATAAAAATGGTAATAAAGTGTGACAAAGAGAGTTAAGAAAAAAAGGAATGATTCAGAAAAAGAATTAAGTCTTACGAATTTAATATGGAATATGATCTCCCCTGACTTGTACACACATATCACAACGTGTTTTAAGGCTGGAAATAACGTTGTTAACCACAGTTTGGGGAATTAATCTCCACTCTTCCAGCAATGCCGTCTTCAGAGCATTTACATCTCTAGGAGGAGGATGTATACGTGCAATTGCTCTTCCAAGGTAGTCCCATAAGTTCTCTATCGGGTTAAGGTCAGGAGAGTTTGGTGGCCAAGGTATTCGCTTAATGTCTTCACTTTCAAGGAATTCATCAACGAGGTTTGCTCGATGTGGACGGGCATTATCATCCATAAATAAAAAGTCAGGTCCATATGCACCCCTGAAAAGTCTTACATAAGGATCTAAGACCTCATCCCGATATATCTGGCCTGTCACAGATCCGCTGCTGAACACGTGTAGGGGCGTACGTCCATCGATCATTATTCCACCCCATACCATCACACCTCCACTACCGAAACGGTCACGTTCCACAATGTTCGAGGGATCATTTCGTGTTCCTGACTCCCTCCAGATGTAAACACGTTTAGAATCACCAGTTAAACTAAACCGCGACTCATCAGTAAAGAGAACATGGGACCATTGATGTTCAGTCCAGTTTTGATGTTCTTTACACCAATTAAAGCGATCCCTCTTTTTCTGTGAAGACAGTAAAACACATACCCTTGGCTTTCTGGCATAAAGGCCTTTTTCATTAAGCCTTCTGTATATTGTTTGCCGTGATGCAACAGTTCCAGTGGCGGCTGCAAGCTCTGAACTTAACTGGCGAGCAGTAGCCTTTCTGTTACGACGGGCAGTTAATGCCAGATACCGATCTTCAGAAGCAGTTGTCATTCGTTTCCGACCTTGTCCAGGCCTCCTTACAACACTTCCATCATTTTGAAACTGTTTCCATAGCTTAGAGACTGTCTGTCTTGAAATATTCAGACATGTGGCTGTTTCCATGATTGACTGCCCTGCTTCTAAACGGCCGATAATTCGCCACTTTACAGATTCTTCCAAATGATACTTCGAAGCCATAACAAACCGCTTTGAGTCCCTACACACTGAAATCAAACGCTATGTTGCAGAAATTCACTCAAATATTCAGTTTGAGCAAAGCGCTTGATTCACCCTTGGATGACGTAACGCCTAGATTTGCATATCACAAACCGTTTGATTACTTTTGATTGGATAATGCTAATTAGGCTTGGTTTTCACACATTCCCTGCAAATACGGATCACATTGATTCGATATTTCATTGAATATCATCATTTTTGGGTATGTAAAGATAATTTTGGACATGAGTGTATATTGTTTCACAAACATAACTACAACACAATACATATAAAAACACTGTAACATTTCCATATAATTTTAATTTATGAAATAAAAGGTTTACCTGAAGATCTTCTACTACATCACCATGTTGTTTCTGCATGGCCTGTATTTTCAAGCGTAGTTCTCTTTCTAAAATTCCATGTTGAGCTTTCACTTCAGCCGCCTAAGTTTAACAACAAGCGAAATTCTGAGAAACATTTTAACACAGTATACAAGCAAACAAACATTAAAATGCCCAACAGAAGTTCTAAAATTATTCAGATAAAATAGAATGGAAAATAGATTATTTCTGTCATTTAAAAAAGGGGGCCATACTGCATTAATGTTTCTCATCTTTTGGGAGAAAAAAAAATTTAAGTTTAGATAAATGATTACAGAATAGGAGTCGTGAAACTATTTCTAGCAGCATAGCTTTTCCATTTTTGCAACACAAAAAATAGTTTTAAAAAATTTGTTTTAGATATTTGTATTTTCTACTTTTGTCACACACTTCTTGTTCTTCAATATAATATTTTGTGCCGTCATACCCCCTCTCCATCCCTTGAATAGAATAGGCCTAAATTTTGATATTAAACATTTTAAACAAAATTATGAATAAATAAGTATCATGTATTTAACAAGTGCTCCGTGCTTTCAAAATTAGTAGTTAAGGTTTTCAAAAGGTAGTTTTCATCCATACATGTATGCATCCCTCAATTAAAACAATAGAACAAAGTAATAAAAAATCATTAGAACAACAACACAAGTTTTATTATTTCCCCAACATTTTTCACATTTCACCTTCTGATTAAAAATAAATTTTAATATAACAATAATAATAATAATTTGTGTCTTTTCTATTAAAAATTTAAATTAAAAGAGCTCATACAAGAATAAAATAAACTACAGAAATCTACTTTCAAATTTTTAAACAATAGATTCTCGCAGTTCTCCATTTTGGAGTTTTCCCATTTTAAATTTTTGAATTTTATTTCTTACAGAAGATTTCTTTTACTACTTACATAAGATTACTTTTTTTTAAAAGAATGCTCTTTCCATTTTAAGTTACTCTATAAAAAAACATTCTTTAGTCTTTAAAACTCTCCTCTTTATAACAATCCAAGATTTTTTTAAAAATGCCCCATTTTAAAATCAGAGACTTATATTTCTCGGCAAATGTTAAGAAAAGTTATCCTAAAATTTATTAACATATGTGGTAATAATTCAAAATATCTAGTAAAATACTTCAACTCTCAACTTTTACTAACAAATTATGTTAATTATTGAGAATTATCAATATGAGTTGATTAAAACTATTTCAATCTAGGTTTGCTACGTAAATCTTTCACACATTACATTTTTTAATGCTCACAACTGATATTTACCTTCCTACTGATCCATCAAGATGACATCACGTTTAATGATTTGTATAAATAAGTAGATTAGTGTACTACAAAGGTAGTAACTTATTTAAGTAATAAAAAATATAGTATTCTGTTAAAAAGTGAAATAAGTAAAATTTGAATCAGTTCAGAACAGATGTTTAAAACAGAATGGTATTTTTAATCTTAGAGGTAAAGAAAAACGAACACCATCATGAATTTGTGGGGATGAAAAAATTCCTTGTTAAAATACCATTTCACGGAATTAGAAGTCTCCAGCTTTCAGATACATCTCATTATCTTCTATAAAGAGTGATATTAACAGTGAAAGGACACATACTTATACATTTATCCTTCTGACTGGCAAGGCTGTACATATGCAGCCTACAATAGAAAGTGTGCATATATGCATCTTGAAATATGTCCAAAAAATTAAGGAAATAATTTCAAAAATACATAAATCCAGATATTATAAAGTATATGGGTCATTTTGGCGTTAAAATCAAGAAAAATCTCTCTTTCTCATGGCAGTTTCTGGAAATCTGGGCTTTCTCAGTGAAACTCCATGCTGATCAGAAAGTTAAAAAAAGATTTTGGGGCATTTCCAATTCATGGAATATTCTATGATTTCATACTTTCTTTGCTGTGTGCTTTTATTAATCTCCTCTCTTGACAATGGAAACTTGGGGGGGGGGGGTAGGAAAACTGGGGGGGGGGGGGAATTTTTATGCTAAAATTTTATTTTATTTTAAAAAGTGTAAATACACTTTTATAACATAAAATTTTGGTCCCACAGCAGCTGAGGAGTGAGGTAGCTAGAATGGTAGTTAAACCCGAGTTTGATTCCAGGTGAACGAGGTGGCTGTGTGAGGATTTCTGTTGTTTTCAACATGTATAACATGGATACGAGTCAATTCCCTAATAAAATCCTTCAGCAGATAGTCTCATATACTCTGACATAACCAAATAAAACAAACTGAAACATAAAATTTTAAATTTCTTTCTGGTCCACCCTGTTGAAGTCAGATAGTTCTAGACAATTTTTAATTCAAGCATTAAAGCCATCAACACAGTTTTCATTTATACCATTTTTAGTACATTTGTATAATCTTACATACTGATTTTTACCACATGTACAAGAAATGAACTATATTTTTACAAAAATAAATTAATGCAGTCAATTTCTCATTATATGGGGTAATATCCAGAAAGACAGAGCTTTGGCATCTTTCATTCACATCATTCATAATAAATTTTTTACAAATTAATTTAAATAAAAGTAATTATTCACTAATTCATTTAAAACTTTAAGAATTCACTTCAGAATTATTTACTCTGATGGATCAAAATCCGGACAGGCATATATTACTCCACTGCCAACGATAGAGATTTTTTAAAAGGAAAAAAAAAGATCTATACACACAAAAGGTCCGCAAATGAAATCCCACATGAAATTAATCTGAATTGGCATTTATCAGCTGTATTAACAAATTATGACAATTACTGCTATCTATTAGCAAAAACCTAAAAATTCAATGTTTTACCATTTGATACTGGTAATTATTAGGATAGGCTAATAGATTCTACTATTTATTGGTCTTTAAACTTTTACAGTAGCATATAACAACTCTGAAACTGTACATTATATAGCCAAGATCGAACATGTCTTTGAACGAAATATTTTCATTAAATTTTCTATAGAATTATATCTTATATATCATTTATATTGCTTCACTCCAGGATTTTGCTTGTTTTAATATCAGCACTTTTAATACACGTTTATGCTATAAGCAGCATTATTTAAAATAAATTTATAATGCAATATTCTATCTTAAGCATTTTGTTCTTAAATCATTCTGTTAGTTACAAATTAACTTCAAACAGACCTTCCCACGCTGATTATAAACCTAGGCAGCAGAGTTCAATATTTCATTTGCACCTAAAACCATTATCAAACCTGTTAACTACCCTCAACTGTGCATCAAAAGAAACATTTCCAGGAATCTTTGCTTCCAAGATATCTGATATGTTGGATTTATGCAAAGACTTATATCAGACAAGATTTGCAGTCAAAACATTTTTCCCAGCCTTGTAAAATGTTTTGAATATTTACGTGCGACAGTTTCGGTTAGAAACCTTCCATTAAAACTAGCACTGGGAGAAACACATTCCTAGGAAAAGTTTCTTTTAGCTTCATTATGTATGATAACCCCATTACACAGCAGAAAACTGATCCATATGACTGACTTGCAATATAACTAATAACATTATATATAATTTTTACTCAGATTCTTGGAAGCGTGAAAACAAGCTTCACTGGTTTCTTTGCATTTAAAAGTTTTTAAAAGGTCCAGTCTAATTTTTTAACTATTTAATCCATTTCTATATTTATCAAAAATAACAACAGCACTATAAATTTTTCTCTGGGGGGAAAAAACCCATTTAAAAAATTTCTGCAATTTACCTACGAAAATCTGCATTTCATTTTTTAAATGCCTCAAAAAATTAATTAAATTCAAAGGGAGAATATCAAGCATAAGATTCAATCTTAATAAAAGTATATACACATACTATTTAGTTTCTCCCTCTAGGAAACATCCCTCCTCCTAAAATAATGATAATAATGCTATGCACGTTTCATGCTGTTACAACACCTCCTAAAAGAAAATTAAATATTACTTGTATACCTATTAAGCTTTGCTTTCAGTAGTGAAGGAATATTTTTTAGGAATGGTGTATCTGCAAAAGATGAAGACACATATAATCCTCTAATACACATTAAATTTTACTATAATATGAACATTTGCTGTCTCCAAAAAAAAAAAAGGCTTATTATTTTAATTACACAAATTTAACAATACTATAATCAGGTACTACAAACATAACATATATATAATACGCTTAAAAAGTTACATGCAAAAAAAAAAATTTCCAATTCAATAAAAACAAAAGACTAAAGAATGTTTTTCATTAAATGTTTTCCAATTATGAAATCCCCCAAAAATAGTGTTGCACTTGATAAATACAAAAGTCATTTTTCAGACATCTGTAAAAACTGAAGTAAAAATATTATTTCTTAAAAGGAGGGGGAAAAGGGTGTGTTTCCAATCCACTATAATGGTTTTAATGAAAGTGAATATATAATGAAAAATTCCAATAACCATTTAATTTAAAAAATACACAGCCTTATGTACTATTAAGATAACTTTTCCTCTGTCTATGGCGTGATGAATTTGTTTTTCACCCCTTTTGCTACGTTTTATTAATTACAAAGCTATATTCTGCAGAAATATTTATAATTAAAAGTTAATTTACTAAATAAAAAAAGACTTTATAATATGATATATTATTTGTTAATACGTTAATTTTTGTTGGGATATGGAAATTAAGCAAACTTAAGGTATTGTTATGATATGTACCATTTCTGCCAGAGGGGTTTGTTGTTGTTTTCGAATTCAAATTTCATGGAGGAATGGTTGCCAGAGCTTCAGAGGTTGGCCTTCTACTTTCCACCCCAATTTTGAAAGAGAGCACCCTGAAGGGGTGGTCTGAGGGTCTCCCACCCCTATCCCCAACCACCAAACCACACAAGGCTTTCAGCTCACTATATACTATCACATATGGAGTACCTCCATATGCCGCAAAGACACTATACATTTACAAACACCCATGCCACCTCTGGGATTCGAGCACAGGCCCTTTGGTACAGCAGTCACTAATCACTATCCCATCTGAGTGACATCAGTGAAGGTTAAAAACTGTAAATGAAAAGTTGGCCACGAGGTGCAGAGTTTCTTAAGTAAGCCTTCTGACTATTAATAAATTAAATTTTTTGCTTTTACAATACTTAGTTCTCAAAATGCTGCCTGATGGTTCTGATATTATACTATATTATGCTAATTTGGGGAAAACTACATTAATACAATTGCAAGAACATCAGTGAAGTTTGTAGAGGCTGCATCATAATGTTTCAAAGTGTACACATGTAAGCAAACATTTTATATTTTTATTTGGTGTAAGTACAAAGCAATTGTTCAGTTAAGATACAATAATACGCAAACCAAATATTAATTTAGAAGTAAAACAACAAATCATGTCATCCGACTAAACAAAAATTAGCTTTATTTTATTCCTATTTTTTCCGTGCTCTTCAAGTTTGCTCCTCCAAACTATCTCTCGATGAAGAACTAAATTATTTAAAAGCAATAGCTATTGACAGGGGCTTTTCACCCAACATTATTAATCAAGCAGTTAAAAAATTCTCATCTCAACACACCAAAAGACAGACTCTTGTTTTAGAAGATTATAAAAATTCTGTTGTCATTCCCTTCTTTCCATCAATTAGCTACAGAGTTGGACGTATTTTACAGAAATTTAACTTTCAGGTCATTCATTCTTCCATCAATCAAATTCTGAGTTCCATACTCAAGGACACCATTCTGGATATGAATTCCTGGGATATTTACAGGATTCCCTGCGAGTGTGGTTTAATTTACATTGGCCAAACTAAGAGAGCCTTAAAATTTCGTGTTAAGGAACATGAGGCATATGTTGAAAAAAGGACACACAGAAGTCTTCTGTTGCCCAACATAGTTCGTCTGAAAATCACACTTTCAATTTTTCTGCAGCCAAAATTATTCAAAAAACATCTTCCATTGGTGAACTGGATTTTCTAGAGGCATTTCACATTCATAAAAATCTTTCTGTTCTAGTTAACGACCCTAATTCCAATCCATCTTTGCCTTCCGCCTTTAAAGAAATTATGTTTTAGTTCTGGTTTCATCAACAGATGGCGACAGTAGCTTGTCTCATGTCCAGGCTTTCTTATCTTATCTAATCATTATATCTTATCTCGTTCATTTGCGCTCTTGCAGCTGAGGATAGTGGTTCGGTAAAACTATCGAAACTAGTCCTGTCAAAATTTTAAAATATAACGCTGATTTTTGTTGTTTGACTTCTAAATTAATTGTTCAGTTATTCAACATTCTACATTGTTACCTATTTATTCAGGTTAAAGTGAGTTCACAAGGGAAATTAGCTTGGCATATCGAAGTAATCACTTTCTTCAGAATATTTAAGACTATACAAATATCTTTAGACTACTTATATGATAACTGATATTACTGCTCACCATGAAAAACAAATCACTACAATACATATTACACAAGATATACATCAACTTTTTTATAAGCTTTTATTTAGTTCACTCATGGTCAAAGTTTGTCACTGATTTTTAGGATACTCCCTGAAAAGCTAGAGTTCAAATTTAGTACACAGGTTGTTAGTGGATAACAATATAATATAGTTACGTGATCTTTCTGAAATTCCATTTAAAAATTTTAACATTTTGTTTAATGTTTAAGCAATTTTTTGCGCATATCTTCATTTAACAAACTATTCAAACATCTCAGAAATTTTCTGTTTGACTACTGGATAAAATGGGGGCAGAATCTTTTTAAATGAAATTTGTAATGTTGTTTCTAGACTTTTTAGTGGATTTTCGAAAAACTTTTTTCAACAATTTGATATCTAATGATTTTAAAACTTCTGCATCAAAAAATGCATCTATTCCACAATTTTGAACTTTTCACAGATTACAAAATATAATATTTTCTACATGTTTTAAAAAAGTATGCTACGATGTGAAACAATGGAGCTTATTCCTTCAGCACTGCCAGGAAACATAGTTTCAAGCATAGAGGTAAGAAAGGAAGGAAGGGCCAACTCCACACTACGAGTGAAGCACTGCTCGGAGCCTTCGGTCTCTAGATGGGGTGTTTTTTGTTTACATTCGGAAGCTCCCTTGACAGTGCTTTGATAGTATGTTGACACACAACAGTTTCATACAAATCGAAAAACAGGACACTTCCGTATAAAAGAAACATTAATTGTGTAATGGATAATAGCAATTTGTATAGTTTAATGACATTTAAGCAAAAACCATATCTTGGTTATTTATCGATAACTAACAACAGTGATTTTGATTATGAATTTGTTTTATAAAAGTCTAAGCTGTTGAACTACAAAAATATAAATTTTAGCAAAAATGTTATGCTTAAAGAATGAAAAACATCTTACGGTACCTTTAAAATTGTGTATGTCTTTCGATACCTTTCATAGAGTATTTCGCTACTTTTATTTTATGTTCAAAACGACAAAATATTTTTAATAAAATAATTTTTTTTTTCTCATCCACATATTACTGTAACATGAACTTTTTAAAAATTTTTAGAGAGACTTCACAGTTGCTCATTTTAAACTCATCATTTTATTTTTATATAATTGAAAAATAATCACTTTGGGTTTACACTTTTTACTTATTTGGGTTAATTAAAAAATAAAACTACTACCAAATGCTGCAATTCTCGTCAAAATTAATAAATATACACACAGATATACCAATAAGTTAACTATTACTTGATTTGTAACCATACATTTGCATAAAATTATGTAGTTTTACACAAATGTGTGGAACATTTGCGAACTTGGCGAATGAAGCAATATTATGCAGATTAAAGCAATGAAGATTGTGATCTGATGACAATGCAGTTAATGTTTAAATGTGAAATGGATAGTTACTATTTATTATATTATCAGAGAATTATTACACTGGGTAAAATTGCTAAAAGAGGTATCGAGTGCTCTGCCAACATATATTTATTAGAAGATTTGAATTTGATAGTGAATGTATCCTAAAACGTGTTTTAAGTCAAAAGTTTGAAACTTCACGACTAAATATAAATATAAAACTATTCATGTTAAAATATTTGTAATAAGGCACAGAGGTCAGATTAAGTTTTTATTAAATAGAGTAAGACATGCAAGGGCTATCTGCTTTAAGGGAGAGATCCCACCGTGGAGAAATTTCGAAGAAAAACTGACCTTGGAGTGGGTATTAAAAATAATGCATGCAATTTTCATTCAAATTATATTTATACATATTTATGTAAAAATTTCAGGTAGAATTCAGGCAAATTCTATGACATGTGTGCTTAAATAAGTAATAAAGAAGAGTTTTAAAATATGTATTGTTGAAATGAAGTGTAAAAAAAATCAGATAAGTATAATTAAAAGAATTATTCCCTTACATTTTTTAACTCAGTTACAAGTTTTAAATAATATTTTTAAAAAATCCTTTTTTGATCCCCTTTCAGAAATATTCAGAGAAAGTTAAGTACATGGAAATGAACACCAATATTTAATGTATTTCACTATTAAAATAAAAGGTGCTCTAATTTGAAAAGGACCGAATAGAGCATTAAGTATAAATTGACTTCGAATTTTTGATTTAAAAGATGCCTGAAAAGTTAAAAAATCATGTCAAATTTGAGAAAAAAATTTAGGAAGAAGCTCTATAAACGGAAAAGAAATAATAAAATAAGCTTTGATCTTAAATTTTTGTAATCCTTGATCGAATAAAATCAAATTACCTCAAAAATTTTTTCTAATGTAATTAACAAAAACTTGTCAAATTAAACCGTTCTGTGAAAAGTACAGCATTTAATTCCATTCAGAATGAAAAGTTGTTTAAAAATGTATTCTTTTCACATACTTAGTATTCTGAAATATTGCAGAAAAAGAAAATATTATATTTATGACATAATTACAAAATATTTACATTCGATCATGTCAAAAACCCATTAATCCAGCGATTCTCAAACTGCCCCCTTTAGAGGGTGTGATAATACTACATGGGGGGCACGAGCATATCAAAAAGTTGAAAATAAATACCCTCCCCCCTTCAGTATCTAAAGCCACTTAATTCACACTAAAAAAAACACTTAACGAATGACATTTCAAGTAGCATACATATAATAAATAAATCAGATGCTATAGCCTATGATTCATATTCAAAACTAAACTCCCATTGCTGCAAAATAGCAAACATTAAGCTGCATATTCATTTACTCTGTGTTTTCTCTCCTAACAATTAACCCATTCATGCATTTGGTGTTTAATAAAATATGTATAGTTTCTATTTCTCTATAGTTTCTATTTCAAACACAAATGGTAAACATGAAAACTTGAAATCCATACAAAGAGACAAACAAAAAAGTATTACCTAATACATCTGCAAAGCAGTACACCAAAACACAAATTTGTATAATATGCATAATGCATAAAGTATGTAAAACATCAAAAGTAATCATCTTATGTATTCATCTAGGGAAAAATATAAGAAAGAAGCAATGACACTTATAATAAAGCATTTTATTATGTGCTAGCTCCAAAATATACATAATAAATAATCTGCTTATATATCCAAAAATTTATATATATTTTGAAACCAAACTACCTAGGTATAGAAAATAAAAGCTGCCAGTCTCTTTCAAAGGTTAAACATATTTAGCAGCATAATTAAACTCCAAATAATTTCCACGCAAAAAAAAAAAAAAAAATCACAAAAAAAAAAAAAAAAAAAAAAAAAAAATTAAGTTTACCCATGTTTAGAATGCCCCCCCCACACACACACACATTCCAAAACAAACTAAACTAAAACAGGAAAACATTAAAAAAAAAATCCAAGACAAATCTCTACTTTTTAAGAATACTGCATCATGAAAGAAACACATAATGGAATTATATAATTAGAAAAAACATTAAAAAGCAAAAAATTGTGACACAAAACTAAATTTTTTTTTATTTAAGCTGAGGGTAATTTCATATATTTAGAGTCATTACTTTTTCCCAGTTTTAACTAATATTCATACATAAAGGTAAATTCCCACTCTACATATTTTTAATTGATGAATTTCCTTCTTAAATTTTAACTTGTAACATGTGTATACAGTAGAAGCCCAGAAATCCACAACGCTTGGGACCAGAGATTGTGCGGATTTTAGGATTTTGCGGATTTCAGGACAGAAAAGCCAAATCATAATATTTAGACTAAAAGTGCAAAATAAATAAGTCATATTAGATACATTTACTTAAATTATTATGTACAATAATATACATTATTACAGTATTTTATTACATGCATTGAATTATAT
>KK114116.1:14519-52796 GCA_000611955.2 Stegodyphus mimosarum | reverse complement strand
TTTAAAGACTACAGGTTTATAATCTCTTGCCCTGTGACACAACTCTGTTTTTCTAAATATTTTGGTATTTTTCACCATGTTCCAAACCCTTATTAAAAGATATTTTCTCACTCCTATCAAATTCATTATCTGTGTCAGTGTCGGAATCGTTTTCTTGCTGTGGCGAGTTCAAAACAGAGCCAATGATTTCAACATCGGTTATCTGATTATGCCAGTGTTGCTCATCTGAACACATCATCCATACTGAAAACCTCTTCTGGGCTCTTCCACTAACACAGAATCATTATTATTTGGTAATTATGACGTCATTATTGGATAAATATTTTTTCTTCGGTATTTCATTCTCCATTCTGCGGTTTCTGTAACCTATAAATTCAATGTTTATATTTTGAGAGGCAGTGCGGATTTCAGGTCGGTGGATTTTTGGTATTTGACTGTATTAACATATTTAGATGGATATAGGTCTAAAATCCAATATCCAGTTAAGTATCATATAAAGAATTCTTTTACTGCACTGGAAACAACATTAATCACTGTCCACAAAGCAAGTTTCATCAGGATCTCGTGCTTTGTTTTGAGCAATACAACCAATATGATAAATCTAGTCTCAACAAACAAGGTACTGAAACATTGTTATGATAATGAAACCACATTTTTTAAGTAATTACAAAAATATTGATTTCTTGTTTAATATTTTGAGCTTAAGAAATAGCCAAAAAATTCTACTTATTTTAAATCTTCATCAAAAATGGGGAAATTGAGTCAACTTTAATAAATAACAAAGCAAATCAATATTTGGAAATACTGAAAAAAAAAATCTCGGGATAGAATCTAAAGCCAAAAAATTTGCTTTTTCCTCAGTAATGTTATAAAAATGTTATAATAAATGATGTTTATATTATCCTTTTCACACACCATAAATACTAATTGTAAAAGTAAAATACATTTAAACTTACCTGCTTCTCTCGGGCTAACATTTGCTGATCTTTAAGTAATAACTGCTTTTGAAGGGAGGCAATCTGATCCTTTAACTGATGCATTGCAACAACATGATCACTTGTACCTGTATCCAATAATGTACTTTCACTAGACAAAAAAAAGGGGGGCAGGGATAAAAAATCAACTTGGCAAAACTATAGTACCTCAGGCATCTTAGGCATTACAAAATTAAAAGAAAAAAGAAAGAATAGAAAAATGCCTTTAAAAAACAACAAAGAAACTTAGTAATTCCTTGTAATAATAATTATAGTAAACCTTTAATATATTTTAAAATTAAAGTTACTATTAGAATGTTTTGAGAGATGCGACAACACTAATCGCTTCTTTCTGTATGATTCTTCAATCAATTTTTATATTACTTTGTCAAATGTCCATTTTTTTTCCTCATAAGATGCAGCGAATGAAACTTTTGGTTCATTAGAGTTTGTTATAGCAGAGTTAGACTGTATAGCATAATATCTTACCATTTGGTACGGAATAATATCAGAAAAGCTATCAGGTCTTTGTAGCGACCCTAATATTAGAAAAGAATAGCAGCGAGTATTTTTGCAACACTATTTTGTGAAAAAATTCCATTTGAAGTTTCATTGTAGCATAAAACTAATAATATTTTAGCAGTAAGAAGCTAACATTTAATTAACCAACCAGGATTTTAATAATGCAGTATGATGATCAATGTATGCATCCTATTCATAAAAGATTCCAATTCATAAAAGATTGCAATCTCAACAATATCACGCAGCTTCTCCTCATGAGAAGTTTTTGATCCTGCTTTTTCATGAGGACAACAACTAAAAACTAGAACGAGTTGCATTCATTACTGGAACTGTGGATAAGAAAAACTCTAATTTCCTTTGATTGTTTAATGCAATGGAAGTAAGATATATATATATATAAAAGAGTCCGCTATAGCTAATGTGTGTTTCTATTTTTATAGTTTATAAATTATTCTATGAATTTTAAATAAAAGTTTACTTTAAAAATTTCTTTTTATTTACTCATTGTTCATTTTTTCAATTTTTGATTTTTTTATTTCATTTATAACATCATCATGGATCATGTATCTGGCTATGGCATAACTGCTTACTGGTACGTCATGTACACAAACGTCCTTATTCGGGCTTTATTTTTGCAACCGTTGGTCACAGAAATGTACTTTTGGTTACAAAAATGTCTTGAATGATGCAAAATTTCTTGTTTTTATACTTTTAATTCAAACAATTTTGTAAAAATTATAAAATCTAACTTTTTTTACATTCCTCCAGTCCTTAAGAAACTCAGTACTTAGAAAAATGGTTTACTTCTTATTTGGAGCGGGGCATAAAAAACTTTACTTCCATATGACAAAAACTGATCAATACATTTAATTTCAAAATCTGTTATGTCTGACGTCATTTTGCATTGATCGGTCAGTTAATAAATTAGAAAAACACAAGGTTGACTTTTTTCCCCAGAAATGTTGTTCAGTGATAATCTTTTGTGATTAAGTAATGTATTCAATTCATAATTTTGTTACATTTAGTATGCCAAGAAAATTTTCACACGTTTTTTACAAGTTTTCAAAGTCTAGAAATATGTTATTAATATTTGCATGAAGTTTTTATTACTTTAGAATCATAGTCTAGTAATTGTATAAAAAATCCATTAACGTACAAGTATTTTCCATTTTTAATTAATGCAAATAATATTACAAGTTGACTATGTGTTAATACTAAAGACAACCAGTGTTTTCTAGAACATGAATTCTATTAAGATTCTGTAAATAAGATCTCAAATTTCAAAATAAATTAGCAGTCTCTACAATCAGATACAATATTTGAAAAATATGATTAACCATTAAAAGCCATTATTAATGTCACTTTGTCTCTATATAGGACATCATTGATTAGCATCAACACCCCCAAAATAGCCTCGTCTTCATGTTAACGACAGGGCAGTACATTAGTTTCATCTGTGATTCTACAGTGGCATGAGTGGAAGTTAAAGACAGGCAATTGTAACTTCACATGTTCAAAATTTAAATAAACTTCTATTTTGAGACAAATTACTGAGGCATAAACAGCCAAAAGATGCAAGTGCATGCAACTCCTTAAAAATTTAATTCTTAGAAGGAATTAAAAATTTGTCACAGTATCTGCATGACACATGAAATGTGATCAGTTCATTCATCTACTACAGATAAAATGATTCATCATCAGTGTTTTGTGGCTTTATTCACATTGAATATTGTAATTATTGATAAAAACTCAAGATTTAAAAAACTTTTTACAGCCCTTAAAATGAAAGAGCTTCAAGAAATTTACAAAAAATGTCTATAATGATGCACAGTGTAATTAAAAATTCAATGTATTTTTTTTATTTATATCTTTTAAAAGGCATATTTATCTAAATATGCACATATTACCGAAGGCAATGATCATTAATGGCATATTAAACTTCTCTTAAAATTTCCCGATGCTTTTTGAGTTGCGCTTCAAGAACAATTGATTAACTAAAATTGTGATCCAAGATTAGAGCGGCTAAGTACAATTTTTTTGCTAAAATTTATAGTATTAATCTTTATGTAAGCGAGCTACATTACATATTTTATGAACGTTATCAGTTTTTGTAGATTTCTAACATACTTGCTGCTAGGGTAGGTGATTGGCTATTAGACAAGAGTACTAGTACTTGTGCATTACAAACTTGTTCGTGATTAGCAGCAAAAATGTTAAGGATTAAAATAAACATGCTAATCTTCCAAATTACCTCGCAGGTAAAGTTCCATTTGCAGATTTCGCCAATTCGGTACGTGGTTTTTTGTTTGGTGAATGTGAATGTTCACTTTTTCTGAAAGAAAGATATAACATGTCAAAATCAAAGACACTGAGATGTTGCAAAGAGTAATTCAATTATTATAGCAACTAAGAATACATGCAAATACAAACTTTGATTTAGAAGAATGGCTTGATGAGCGTTTATGATTCTGCGATGATGAGCGATGATGGCCACCTGATGATTTGTTAAGAGATGAATGACGTGAAGAGGAACTTTGCTTTGTCTTAGCCAACGCTCGCTTATAAGACAATGTGCAAAGCCAGCAAAGAAGTTTACCATCCACCTATAAACATATTTAAATATCTAATATAAGATCTGAGAAAAACTTAGGCAGAACAATAATCTAGTTATACAACAAATATGAGAAATAATCCACTTTATGGGATAGTAATTCAATTATGTATCAGATATTTAAAAAATGAAAAAATAAATAAAAATTTCAGATTACAATCTTGACATTTTAAAAATGAATTAAAACATTATTTTTTTTAATTTAAAAGCAAAAATTTTATGAACTATATATAGAGAGAGAGATACAAACACACATAAACCTATTGTGATTTGAATTTTTTCAGATTCCAGTGTAACATTACACACACACATTAAGCTAAACAATTACAACAGGCCTAATAAATGTTTAAAACTTCACATACAGTATATAAAATTGCATATCTAAAATGAGCTACTCAAAATTACAATACCAAAGAACAAGGAAAATATTATAAATTAATGCCATATTAGAATATTTCAATACAGAAAAGAATTATTTAGCACGTAGCTTTGAATCATTTCACAAGACAGCTTGGAAAACAAGGTTTCATGCCTGAGGTTCATAACTAACATTTATCACAAGTAAAGTGAGAAATTCTTTTAGCCAGGACAAGAAATTACTGTAGCAAAAGAGAATAAAATGAAAAATTTTAAACCTCCAGAGTTGATTAATTTTGATGAAAATCATGCCTTCAACACAAAAAGATGGCTTCAGTCATCTCAAGCTCACGAAATACTGAGTGACTTGCATCATAAAGAAGAAAAGATAAAGAGTTAATATTTTTCTTTCTGTAATAGGAATCTGCAGTCTTAAAACATATCTCGTCAAAATTTAACAAATAATAAAAAAGTTTTTTTTTAACCATCCTTTAAAATTTACACATTCTTTTTTTTTTCCCTTTCTTTAAAAAAGTATTATTTGTTTGGTGGCAGCCAATAAGTAGTTTGAGTAAGCCCCACAAACAAAAGTCTATTTTCCTTTATGAAGAATTTTATATTATGTGTATATACATGTGGTTGATTAATTGACTAATGATAAAAAGCATATGCTGACTATCTACAGGGTTGCCACTCAAACAGGAGAATGAAATTCCCTGACTTTTCCAGATATGTTTTAAGAAAATTCCAGTCTATTGGCATAGTGCACGTTGGCTGTGCTGAGAGGTAACTTAATTATGGTAACATTTGAAAACACAAAAATTTTCTGATTACATATGACTTATCCACAAAGCATTATTATTATAATTATTGTTTTCTCCACTGAAGATTGAGATTAGAATCTGCCCAATCTGGATTAAAAAATATCTTTTTTTGTAGACATTTTGCAGCTAAATAAAAGAAATTTATTTAATGACATCTAAAAAATAAATTCAGGTATTTTATATTTAGTTAGATGCACACATAAGCAAAAAATATGCTAACTAAATTTCATAATGGTATGTCATCATATTGCTAGAATTAGTTTCACAACTATGCCAGAGAATATTGCCTGAAATTTGAAAGCATTATTAACTAATAATAAAGAAATTTAAAAGGAAGAAGTCACATTAAGTTATACGAATAACATTAAAATAAAGTTAATTACTTACAGATTAAAAACTGAATTACAATAATGAATGGTATTTTGGCAAATATAATTATATGAAATAGTGAGCCTCGACTGATTTTTTTTTTTTCATTTTACTGCAAAATGACAAATAAGGCATTTATTAAAATGAAAAAAAGGGGGGGTTAAAAGGTTTCGTCGTAAAATCCTAGTATACCCTTGGCATGGCCTTGGTACAATTTTGAAAATTATCACCAATACCAAAATGACTCGTTCACTGCTCATCATCATGTCGCCAAATTCCGCACGTATCACATACTATAGTAACCCTCTCGCTGCGTATTTTTTTTATCAAAATAGGTTCAAAAATTGCGTATTTTTTTTATTACGTATTTCAAATCTACATATATTTTAGACTTAAAATATACAAAAATTTTTTGTAAAAGAGTTTTTTTTCAATATAGAATTAGATCATAGAAAAAAGTTATCAGAATATTGAAATTGAAGAATAATGATAAAAAAGCAAAATTTTGAAAATCAATTTTGGTTAAATTATGATTTATTTTATAAAATACAAAGGTAAAAAGTATATACTAATGAAAATATGCAAAATACTTACAAAACATTTATTAGAAATGAAGTTTTGTATGATAAATTTCGAAACAAGGCTCGAGGCAAAGTCCGACCTCGCAATCTTTGCACCAAATTCGCGTTTCTTTTCGAATTTTTTTTCCGCTTTCAGTTTTTTTTGAACAACAGACAGCACACTGTCTACGAGGCTCTTTCTTGATGGGATTTGGGGGTATATGGCTAGCAAAATGTCGAGCAGTTAGCCTCATGGGATTGAGAGTTGAACTACATCTGCTAGAGTGAACACTGGAATTTCTATCTGAATACTTCTGAATGCTTAGTTCAATAATTTGCAAACGGAAATCTAGAAGCGTTATATTTTGTAATGGGTTATCCTTTTTATAAAGGATATAAGCATTCCACAGTGATTGGTCCATGAATTGTCGGAAAATTTTTATATAATATTTCCCTTGTTGTTTTCTGAGGGTGGGGTAATATGACATTTCTTGGTCACATAAATCAACCCCACCCATCGTGTTGTTGTAATCACAAACAACAATTGGTTTGAGTACAGTTTTCTTTGATTTGCATTTCACCAAACGGGAACTTGCATTATGAACTGTACTTATAAGAAAAACACTTTTTTTATCTTGCCACTTCAGAGCCATAACTTTACCCCTTTGGTAAGCAAGGACGTCACCTTTAGGGATTTTTTCTTTTGCAAAATTTGGAGGAAGGTCTTTCCTCATCTTATTTACAGTTCCATATAAGTCTGTTCTTTCTGAAATTAAAATGTCTGCTAACTTTGGAGACATGTAGTAATTGTCCATGGTTACACAGTAACCTTGGCCCAGGAATCTGTCCATCAGGTGCAGAACAATTTTAGTGGAAACTGGATAATTTGCAAATTTCGGGTTATACACAGTTCCATTACCTGTGTATATGAGAAAGTCTGCAATATATCCAGTTCCCACTTCGCAGACCACAAAAAACTTAAGGCCAAATCTTGCTCTTTTTTTCGCGATGAACATTTTCCAGCTCAGTCTGCCTTTGAAGCGCATCAAACTCTCGTCTATGCTGAGATTTTTATCTGGTATATAAAGATTTCGAAATTTGTTTCGAAGATGCTCCATGATGTCATAAATTTTATTTAATTTTGGCCATGGATGATTATCCTTATCAAACTCTTCGTTATTTGTAAAATGAAGGAACTTCATCAGCAAAATAAATCTATCTTTCTGAATTACTTGTTGAAAAATAGGTGTTTGCAATATGTGACGTTTGGACCAATAATATTCTTGTTTAGGCTTTTTTACAATTCCTTGGAGAAACAAAACGGAAAAGAATAATCTAAGTTCTTTCTCATCCGTATCTGTCCATTTTTTCCACCTTGATCTTTCTTTAGGAACTGCCTTATTCATATACTGCTGAGCGTATCTGTTGGTCTCTTTTACTATTATTTGCAACATAACATCGTCAAAAAAAAGTTCAAAATAATCCAAAACAGTTGCATCATCTGCCATACTGAAATTTGGTCCGGGATTGCCAATAAAAGGAAATGAAGCAGGAGCTGGTGGAATATTTTGCATATCAATTTTGCACCACTGTCGGGCGTTTTGAATAGAAAATGAATTTTCAGATTCATCACTATCCACAGAGGAATCCGAGAAATTTTCATCAGTTCCGCTATAAATATCATCAATATACTCGGAATCAGAGTCAGAACTACTGTCAGTGTCGGAAATATCATCAGGAACATAGGTCATATCACTTGCGAAACGCTTCCTGCCAGACATCTTTGAGCTATGAAAAGCGCGCGCAAAATGCTAAAAAAAATTCTTTTTATATTTCGCAGAAACGTGGACAAGTAACGCCATCTGTTAGTCGACATCTAAATAAACAATTAAACATTACAGAAAAGCCGAAATGAAACCATAAACGGGGAAAGAGCGGGTTGCACACTTAAATAGACGGCAAAAACGCATCCCCGCGATAATCGCGGGTTGCGCAAATTTTGCTACTTCTACGTTGCCCGTGGAAATCGCGGGATGCGCAGCGAGAGGGTTAAACTGATTTTGCTTTATACAAGAACTGAAAGGTATTTTCTTTCGTCCAACATGCACTGCACATGCAAATCTCTCCAATTCTTAAGGTTACTGGAAACTTGCTTTGCCTTTCTAAAAGACAATCTTATTGGAGCTGAGAAAATTGGGCTACACCAGCTGCCCAAATAACGCTCACACGATACATAATTTGCTAAGAAAGTGATCACTTCCAGCGTTTTTATAAAAATCACTTTTTAGGGGAATCACTATATGAAATTCCCTGATTTTTTCTGGGCTCTTTTTAGTTAATTTTCGAATTCCCAGACTTTTCCTGATTTTTCAGGTTTTCCAGGTAGTGTGGCAACCTGTATCTATGTAAGAAGTATGATGGCTTTGCGAAGTATTAAGGAAACTGGCATACAAAAGCACACTGCATAGAGGAAAATCATGATAGTCATTGTGTTCAGTCACAAGGAGCTGAACTTGTGATAAACTATCATATTCTATGGCTTTACTTGATCACTCATGAAACAAGGTACTCTTCTGTTATCAGAATCGAATTTAGAAATGTATGTATGTATGCATATAAATATATGTGCATATATGTGTGTGTGTACACACACACAAACATATGTATGTACATATATACATGAACATATATTTCCATATATGTGGAGGCCTAAGAATTAAAAGCTTTCTTTCTTTATGCAAGAGAAAGGCTGTCATTCCACTGGGCATTAACAAATCAACTGAAAAGAGACAAAGCTGTAATTATCTGTAATACAATGCCTGGAATGCACACGCTTGAAGGAGAGTCTTTGCCAAATACATATATACTCCATCAAAGATAGAATAAACGACTGAATAAGATCATCGTAAAAAATTTCTAACAGTTAATGGTCAAAATAGCAAATAAGCAATTAGAACAGAAATACATAAAGAAATGCATATATGAATAAAATAAATTACTAAACAGATAGGATAAAAAAAATAAATTACCTACAATGAATGTGTACATAATACCAATGCAGTTGCATAAAATACAATAATGAGGTTGCGTCATATTGCTAGTCATTAAACAAGATGCTAATAAAAAAACAGAACAGAAGAAACGGAGAATGACAGAACAGTGACTACATAATAAACATGGCAGATAATACACATGAAAACACTATATTTACAAAAACAGGTGCATTGGATGGAAATCCCACAGAAATATAATAAAATGAAATAAATTTTGAAAAAGTGTATGTATGTACAATATCATTCAATATCTAAATAGGGAAAGCTACAAAAAAATAACAACAAAAAATAGCAGAGGTACAAATCTTACAGGTGATGTTCAGTAACATGATGCAAAGAACTGCAAAAATTACTGAGGCTGTGATATGAGAGAATCAGAAGCTACTGAAAATCAATATAATAATATGAAAGATAGCTTAATATAATATTCTAAAAGAAAGCTGTCAAATGATGGCAATACATTCTGTGGCTAAAGATAAGTAAAACATGTCCATGATTATACAGCATGAAACACGGTTTACAAATTACAAAATGTTGAATATGAATGATAAAAATATATGAAGGCCAGCTACGTGCTACATTCAGAGTTTCACAAATCTATTGGACAACTTTCTTAGCAAGCTGCTGAAACTTCTGAAGAACGAATCTTTATATTAAAAGGCGTTTTGTTAACTTGTACAATAGTCACTGATAAGAGTAAACGGATGCAGAGCTTCCATATAATCTTTTTTCTCATCTTCGGTGTTTCATAAACTACAAGCTTTCAAGTACATATTTACAGACAATGCAATTTTAACAAAGACCTCTTCTATACAGAAGACTGAAATTTGTTATTACCAAATTTTATCATCATTCACTTTTATTTTTTATACAGTAGGCCATACCCAATGCAATTGACATATTATATGGAACAGATACCTATTTTTTTACTATATTAACTGCATAAATTAACATTTTTTGCAATATAATGTTAAGATGTACAGATAAAATGACTTTTAAAATTATTTTCATTATACTGAATAAGCAAAGTACTTTTATACTATGGGAGATTAATGAATGAAGCCTCACTGACTCATAAGAACTTCTGATCTTTATGTAAAAACAATAACATGCCTCTATGCAAAGTACATCTCATGCAAGTACTGATAAAATAACAGATAAAAGAGGAGAAATGGCAATACCTTTTTACGACTATCATCTTTTCTATCAAATGCACATCTCTGCTTGCACTGCTCACAAGTTACCGGTGGTCCATAACGTTTTTCTGAATTAGTGCACCTCTGACATTTTGAACCAATGAATGCTGCTATTATGTTGCAATATTCACATGCAGTAGGCTATTTAAAAACACAATATATTTATACAGTACAGAGTTATGCATATATACATATAAATTTTTTATGTCCTACTGTTATAATACATAAATTAAAAAAATAATGCTTACAGTTTTAAATGCTTATCAAGCAACAAATTCAGTTTTATATATACATATATTTTTTGTTTGTTTTTTATCTATCTATTTCTGCCTGCCTGTCAGAAATAGATTTCTAATTTGTTCAACAGATAGCAGTACTTGCCAAGCTTCTCTCGTAATTCTATCTTGTCACTGCGCATGCACTGCCTGTGTGAAACAAAAGTATGTTTCGAGTGGAAGCTATGATTCGCAAGGGTCATGCTGTGTGGAGGTTCTATCTGTAAATAAAATTATATTTTTGTAGAAGATGGTGTTCTTTATTCTCTAATTCAACACACATACATGCCACACAGGATATGTGCATGGGTCTAATCTGATTTTGAATGCATTTTAAAACTAGATTACCACATTAAATCATGACATCTGCAACAGGATGCATTAGTTAGGGTAACGAACATTTTGATCATTTAGTAAACAGAAATGGAAGCCTTTCCACTGAATGCAGCCTTTACAAAAGTGTATAACAACTTATATAAACACTTAAAACAATCAGAACTGAACAATGATGTTCTATTATCATTCCTGAAAATTCTGGAAGATAATGGAATTCGTCTACAACAGTTGAATGAAGAAATATTAAATCTGCTATTGAAATCTAAAGCCTTGCAAGAAGAATATAGAAAAGAGTTTGGGTTGCATGAGATTTACAAGGAGAAATTTACAGCAGCCAGGACGAAAGTGAAACAAGTCAATGTAAATATGGAGAAAAATTCACTGACGCATTCATATATAAACGAAACCCCAACTGTCGATTCAAAAGCAATGCCAACAAGTTTCAAGCTTCCGAAAATAAATTTGATTATATTTATCAGTGATCCTTAAGAATGGTTGAATTTCTGGAATACCTTTAGTAAGATACATGATCCAATTCTAGATGATCATTTGAAATTCACACAGGCTGAATGACATAGTTCAGATTCGAAAGTCACTGAATTCTAAGCCTAAAGTTCTTCATTATGACACATTGCATGCATCACGTTGTTGCATTTTTCAGTGTCATGCAATGTGAAAAAATTTAAAGAGACAAGCTATGCTGGAAATGTAACAATACAGGGGCACATTCATTTAACACTAAATAAATGGATATCTCGGTAATTTGACGAGATAGCGCCAAGCAGGCAATGATTTTAGGAACTAATTTTTTAACCAAATTTGGTGAGAAATCACAATTTGGTGATGTTTTGATCCAATTCCTGTATCACTGAAACAGGTATTGTAACGAATCACTATATTAGCTGCAACCATAATTCGACTCTCATTATCGCTTTCCAGTAATTTTGAGAAGCAGAAGTTACTAGAAATACCTTGACGGCCAGGTAAAAACTATATAAGGCTACAAAAAGCATCTGCTTTCAGTTATCGCTCTTGTTGTCAGCTGTTAGCTCGGCGCCAGTTCTAAGTACTATCTCTGGTTTAGCTGCACTTTGCATTCCATTGTGTTTAACAATTCATAAAATTTATAGCAGTTTGAAGTGTAATCCATTGTGTTTAACAATTCATAAAATTTATAGCAGTTTGAAGTGTAACTACTGACTTTCTCTGTGACAGTGTGAACAGCTGTACCTTTTTTTTAGTTCCAGATCTCTGAAGTGTTTATTTTGATAAAATAAATGTTACCAAAATCGGAGCTGCATACGTTTAAGCTATTGCGAACATCTTATGCATGCAACAGTACATTTTTGCAGAAGATGGTGTTCTTCATGTATTTAATCTGATTTTGAATACATTTTAAAAGTAGATCACCACACTGTCTGCATGCATGCGTGTGTGCGGACATGCATGTGAAATATAAAATATGAAAGACAACCATTAACAAAATTCTGACAACAGACCTTTAAATTTCTGATTTAAAATATAAATACGACCCCCTTAGTACCTGCACTGATGCCTGCAGTATTCTGCACTGCGAAAACTTTTGGCCAACTGCTTTCCAGAACTCAAAGAGTTTCTGACCTACAAATTCCAATTCATAACCTGCATAAAAGTTTATATAAACTGGAAACTGAATTCAGTCAGTAATTATGCATAAAGTTCTAAGCTATCTTTAAAAGTACTTGAAATGTTGATCACTAAAACCGAATAAAATTAAAAAAGATGCTTAACTTAAACAATCCAAAATAAATAAGGTTGGATTACATTATTCAACTACAGAAAAACTCACGAAGGCTATCTGCCTAAGAGAAGAGATGCCTTCATGGAGGACTTTCTAAGGGAAAATGATTTGTTCTTTATATTCCTTGTGAGAAAAAACACAAAAACAAACCATGCAGCCAGCCCACTTCTCTGGGATCAAACTGCCATTATTCGATGGCCGTAACCACTGGGCCGCTCATTGTTGGACCCCAAAATGAATAAGTAGGCATCTTAAAATATGTCTTTCAGAAAACTGTTTCAAACATTAAAAGAAGTTGTATACAGATTTATGTCAGAATACCATAGCTGAAAGCATGAAGTGTAATATTACAATCAACAATTTCATAAAATACTATAGGAAAGAAAAGATATAAACTTAACAAAATTGACAATATCAGAAATATTGATAAAGGAAGGAAGGTTGGAAGTAAAGATAAATACCAATGTTATAATTTTAAGACTTATTGTATTTAATAGCAAATATAAGAATAAAGAAACATCAAATTATTAATAAACTGTAAAATGCTGCTTACTTTGCCATAAAGTTTGACATTCACTTCACACTTTTTGCAAACAGAGGCAGTACTTCCTTTAGAACTAACACAAAAATAATGAATAAAATCATTAGTAAACTATTATACAGAGAGAGAAATTAGAAAAATAGACAAACATGCATTTTACAAAAATTATACATATCTTACAACTATATAATATATTACATAATATTTGTACAGAAGAGGAAGGTTCTAAAAGCTATTGCTTAAAAGTACATTTGATACTGTAGTTCCAGAGTAAAAAATTACATTCTTGACCACATAGGTCTCTCTTGTTGGTGTACTACTTTCTACATTATAGAATTATACATATTATTAAAATTATACACAGGGTGTTTCAAAAGGTCATTGCCAAACTTAAGTGGTCTGTCATGCCATGACAAGCAAAATTAACAAAGGAATCTATGTCTGAAAATGCAAACGGCGACTACTAGAGGGCAATGTTTGCAAGCGTAAAGAGGAATAAAGAAAGGAGGTCGAAAGAGGTGTTAATATGACTTTCATTAAAGAACATGGTTAAATCACAGAAGACGTTCAAAATTCCTTTCATTCGTCAAACTGCATCTTCACAACATTGATACATGGGTTCATAGATTCATTCAAAACAGGCACATATATAATGGATAGCATCACATTTGTTTACAAATAACTCAGCTCCCATGAATGCCCTCTGGCGGAAAAAGACAAAATGTAGTCAGTTGAACGTGTGACGCGTCTAATGTAAGTCGAATCGTTAGACCGTCTCCGTATATATTTGAAACATAATGCTTGTAATGATTGTAACCTGTAAATATTATGTAAATATCTTTCACATGCTAATTAAAATTTCTTAAAAAATTCATATTAGTGTTCCGCAGTGATTAGAGTTTCAGCTTAGACTAACGGAAATAGAAAGGAAGACAAGCAGTTCCAGGGCAGCCCTTTAGAAGGTAAGTGACTTATCTATTTATTGATCTAAAATTTTAATACCGAAATTAATGTACAATGTTATGGGCATTTCATACACCATGGACTTCATGCATACTCACAGGCAGAAATCCAGGGGAGTCAGGTCAGGGGATGGGGACAGCCATGCAACTGGCCTGCATCTGCCAATCCAATGATCAAGATATGTCCCATTGAGGTATTTATGCACAGTGCTGCTAAAATGTGCAAGCGCTCCATCATGCTGAAACCATATGTTTCAATGTGTCAGTACTAGAACATCAGTCATCAGATACAGCAACACTCTTTCCACAAAATGCCCATAAAGAACTGAGTTAGTAAACAGATTCATCCTTCTCCTGCAACATCGTCGCCTGAAATGATCACATTCTCCACTCTGCCATAAGCCTGCAAGCATTATCTTCTCTATAGCAATCGCCATTCGCATTTTCGGACACAAGTTCCTATGCAAATCTTGTTTGTAATGGTATGACAGACTAGCACATTCTAAAATTCTGTAAAAATTTTTTTATTAAAACTTTTTTTTAATTTAATTGGCATTTTACATTGTAATAAAATTTAACAGTTGTTTTCTATTTTTTAAATTCAACTTAAATGTAAATCTCCAGGATGGTATAATCTTTTTCTTCTAACTTATAAATTGTTTCTTATATTATAAGAGATATTATATGTATGTATAACTAAAATAAAACAAAAATGCAAGTTTTTCCAATATTGAAAAGATTAATAAGTACAAAAAATAAAATAAAATCTGAAAGTTTTCGGATTTTAACAGTCGCCCAAAACGAAGCATAAGCAGCCAAAACGGCTTCTTATGCTTTTGCTGAGCTCGCAGTCTACCAATCACTTAAGCTAACCTCCCCCCCCCCTTTTTTAGAGGGAAGGGATCTTTTGAGCTTTATTATACAGCATTGTTTTCTTCGCACTTACACCACATACAATTCAACAACAAAATCACAAAATTTTCAAAAGTTGCATAGCAGCACATGTTTAGAACTCCCGATGCAGTGTTAAGCACTGGCATACATTCCGTCTTTCTCGGTTTATCATATTAGTATTCAGTTTTGTTATTAAGGTGGCTACCAAAAAATCCAAAAAATGTTTTGCCTTTTTGTTAACTTTTTGTGTTATCTTTATTTATTAAATATTGCACTTATGGCCATAAAATCAATTCAACAGCAAAATCACAAAATATTCAAAAACATCACAGTTTTAGAATTTTGAATAGAGCATTACAGGATTTCATATACATTTTTGTATTCACTATATTATTTCTTTATTATATTATGCATTATTTCTCACAAGGCTAGTCACATTAAATAATGATAAAAAAAAAGAGAAAGTATATCATGATTTTAATGAGTCTAACTAGCGTAATTTCATAAAGATATTGAATATTTCTTATTAAACATCTCATGATTTGAGTACGTTTACTTAAACCAATTACATTAAAAAGTAGAAAAAAATATTCTTAAGAACTGTGTTTATTGCTTTTAAATTGCTTAGTTTATTATTCAATACTTTCCAAATTAACTACCTTTCAAATTAAATTTGAAAGTATCTTAGGCTTTACTGAATGGTAACATGCTGGCATGTGGAAAATAAAATGTATTTTATTTCTGGCCATGGCAATACACTGCTTTCATGCAGCCAAGTTTGTTAATTAAAACTGAAAGATATAAATATCTTACATTTTTCCAAATGCCAACAGTTTTGTGCACCTGGAGATAAAAATGTTTTATTCCAAACAATGTTGCCACTGTTTGCCTTATAATCATTGAGTTTATTCATTAACATTTTACAAAATATGAAGTAAATAATAAAACAAATTCAAAATTCAGGTTTCCATACGCACATGTTCAGGCGAGGACTACTTTATTCAAAATGTGATGATTTTAGGTACTGCCATTTTTTCAAATACAAGGAATATACATACATTAAAGCAGATCCTTCATTTTTTAATTTCTTTTAAAATAATACAGGGTAATAATTTGGTGGCAACAAACTAAAGAATGACTTGCCAATTATAGTGAACTGATGCAAAATCCCATTTCAAGACTACAGCCCTTTTTGGGTTGATAAAAAAAAATTATGCTCCCAAAAAACAGGAAATATTCTCAATAAAAATTCAATTAACAGATTACAAGCAAAAGGACACTCAATACATTTTAGCATTTTAACTCTTTGAAGACTAAAATGGCCCAGACAGCCTTTCATTCAGATGACCACAACCGCCCGAAATTCTGATGTTGCTTTTCCCTCCTGTAAGTCGCAGGTACAATTCCCCAAATGCATTGTATCAGTTTATTGCAGACAGCTTGCCCCAAAAGGATTTATTTCTCGTTCTTATCTTTATTTGTTAGAAGTAGAAAAGATGTCATTTGAAATCTCTGTGCTAATCCATGGGATGGGGAGAAAATTGCTGTGACTCTCGAAAATCACTTCCGGCGGTTCGGTATTTTAATATACAGGTTAGCGAACGCTTTGGTTTTCAAAGAGTTTAACACAGCTCATTAGAATAGCTGAAAGGATCTTTTTTTACACAATGCTACTCACTGAAAGTGCAACATCAGTTTCAGTTTACAGCACTGAAATTTACTTGAAAATGATTTGTGATACAAGATAAAAATTAAAGTTATAAGTCTGCTAATGAAGAGAAACACAAAATAATGAGCATTTCATGTACCTAACTTGCAAAGTAGTAACACTGTACACAATGTGGATTAAGTAACAAATATTATGTATGGGTTTCAAAAGAATAAATGCTGTTCCATGCAGATTCTATCCATTTCTCAATACTTCACTGATGACTGCAGATAATACCAGTTGTACTGGTCATCACATCGTCATATTTAAAGACAAGCCCTTAAGAAATTTAAAGATGAAATGTATATGGATAACATTGAACAATGTCGGAAACATTGCTTCAGATAAACTGAGGTTCTGGAGCTTAAAACTGAAACTACATGGCATGAAAACCCAATTTGTTCCCCCACGTTGTAGTATGTGTCTGCTTTTAGTACCACTGAAGACTCAAATGTCTACAGTGCAGGAATATGAGGAGTAGAAGCATCAAATAAGCTCCAAGCTCTTGTTGCACTAGGTTAGCTTATAGTCATCTCTTAATATGTTGTATCCTCCATAGTCCTGCCATAATTACAGATGTCTGCCATGGAGTGCTGTACCAGTTTTCAAATTCAACATGAGAATCAGAGTTTCTAATACTTCATAACGACAAACAGAAAAATTTTCTATTCATTGTTGCCAGATTTCAGCATACAATGCTTCACTAACAACATAATAATCAAGACAGATAACTCATTTTCTCTTACTAAATCTTTGCCTTTCGAATTGGGAAACATTTTTTATTTAAAAACAGAGAACTAGAAACTATTAAATTAATCTTATCTCCAGTCCTTTTTTAACTTATATTATGAGCTCCAGCAATAAGCTGTAAATTTCTTGCTTTCTTGTTCAGCAAATTTCCACCTAATCTGATAACGCTTTGATAGTACTGTAATTTCAACGAACTGGATAATACATAGCTATTTTGAACATTCATGACAAAATTCAACATTTATACAATTTCTTTTGTGAACTTACTGATACATGCTATCACTCAAAATGAATATATATTTTATGTTTAAAACAACTTTAAAAACATATTTTGATAACTGGCCTACATTTTCTAATAACTCACAGCAAATAAACAAAAAATGTTCAATCGAGGAAACACATGGAATTCACAATTCTTATGGAAGTTGCACACAGATTTTGGTACTATTCCATTAAAGCAGCGTCAGTTAAAAATGCAGCGCTGTTTTTTTGCCACTGATTGTTGGCAAGTAAAAAATTAAAAACTAATAATAAGAGTTAAAATTACTAAAAAAATTAATTTCATAAAAAGTAAACTCTTTTAAATTTCTTAATTCCTTAAAGAAAGTATATTTTTCTTTTTAATTTTTTTATCTACAATATTCTACACATAAATAAAAAATAGCAAAACAAAACGAAATTCAATCTAAACCCCCCAGATGGCATAAAATTACAAATATTCAATATTGCAGAAAAAATTTCAGTTTTTGAATATAACCGACACCACATAAATTTTATCAAATATGATTCTAAATGGTTGCAATCAGTGTCCACCTGATATTTATTTCTCTGTTTAGCATTGCCCTACGATCACTCCATAGTTTGGGTATGGCATCCAGTTTCGGGGTCTACAAAATTATAGCTGTGATTCACAGTACCCAACATTCCGTTCATACCCAGCATTCCTTTCTTACATCCTTTCCAGCAGTCTGAAAACATAATGCTGCCAAAATATAATGCTGGTGTTTTTCTGAATAGCAGTCATAAATGCTGTAGCAAAAGGATCAGGAACGGAGACCAGAAAACATTCTATGCTTTCCCGGCATAAACTGCCAAATACCTATTGTCCCTTAAGAACACATCCAATGTTTTTTTTTCTTTTCTTTTTATGAAAAGAAAGACTTTAAAGTAGCTGTTGCATTTGTCGTATTATGGCTGATTTCTAACTGAAGTTACAAAAATTCAATCCTTTTTTTTCACAGCAAGAACACAAGTAACAACGGCATATAGGAGCTTTTCTTAAGTTAACTTCATCAGATGATTATGAGAAAAAAGTCTATTGCTATGACTTGTTCCTTTGTCCTGAAAGAATCTTATCACAGCCTCTTCGACATTACGTAATTGCCGTAATCTATCATACTAAAAAAATGGAGAAATGTGAAAAAAAAAAAATACATGATATTATTTCAAATGTTAAACTCTTAAAGCCATGATATTTGGTGTGCTGCTGTAGAACTGTTTCTTCTAATTTTTTCTTCATTTTTAACTGATGCTGCCCTAACGGAATAGTAGCCAGATTTCAAATACATTTAAGTAAGTTTTACAACTTAAAGATTTTATAAGTTTAAAATTGAAATCTGCTTTATGCAGTACTGCAGTACATATAATTCACGAAGAATTTTTTTTAGCCAAGGAAAAAGAACACTAAAAATTATAACTCTTCTCTACCATATTCAGTGAAAGAGTTTTCATTATATTACATATAATAAATCAAGAGATATCAAAACAATACTTACATCTCCTGAAATTCAGTTCTACAATAGGTGCATTTTACAAGTGGAAATGCTCCTCGACAATCCTGTAATATATGCTAGTATTAAAAAAAGGAGTAATACCTAAATTATATACAGGAATAAACTGAATGTCTTTTAAACTGAATCCAAATATATCTTTTAAAATAATAATAATCAATTATGAAAAAAATTTAAACACTTAAGCAAGAATTAAGCACTTATGCATGAATGGAGTTGTACATGACAGATTTTGGGACTAGAAGCTGCTGTTCTGTGGTAAAATTTTACAACAGAGTTCCTCTTGATATTTTGGCAACTTTTTTTGTGATGCCAAGAATGGGTCCAAATAGCAATGTTTTCAAGATGGCTGCCATCCCAAATAATGCCAAAAACAACAAAAGTACTTAACCTCATGTGTTCCTGGCTATGTCTCCCTAGCATCAGTTGACTGCTGCACATATATAATGCAAATTGTGTAATTTCGAAATCGATATTCCTTCTCCTGATCCTGGTATTGACGAAGCCACATTAACTCCACAAAGTAGAAATACAAAATGTCATACGACGACTGCCAAAGACCCCATTTGAAAAAACTTGCACTTAATGTGGCTCCACATGCTCTTAATGATATTGGTATGAGCACCAGTTTTAAGTGCCTTTCTCATGGCAAACAAACTTATAGATATCCATCCAATTGATCCTTAAGCTCGACCAAATGCATCTTTCATATGAACTTGACATTCATAGTAATAACTAATTAAATCTTCATCAAACATCAATCAGCATATCAGCAAAGATTTAATTCTTTTTTACCCTTATGTTCTAAATCATGAAAAAAAGTATTTCTCTTATCAAACATACTCTTTGAGAAAATGATAGGACACTTAAAACCAGTCAGCTAATGAAAGCTAAAGGTCAATTTAACAGCAATTAAAATTCTAATAATTCAAAATAAATGATTTGTACTACGTGACACATGTACTATAAATCACACAGCCTTCAATCACTAAACTAAGAAGTTCCAATTGGATTAAACTTAAAAAAAACAATGGCACATAATAAAAAAAAAGATGACTGCCATAACACTGGGGAAAGAGAGTTGATTTTGTGTTACCAGAACAATAGTAACAGCGTCAGAATTTGATAAAAGTGCACCCTTTTCTATGCTAGAACCAAATTTTTAAGTCAGTATTTAATTATTAATATCTCCTTAAACATAAAATAAAAATTAAAATACAAGTAAATAATATAAATTCATAATCATTTCCATCACTTTTCATTTCACAGTTGATGAAGAGTAAACTGATAAAAGAACATGTTTGGTTTTTAGTACTTAAAATCCATTCTGTTTATAAATGCACTACCCTTCCAAAAACAATTTTTACAATAAGAATGATTAAAAAGAATCTTTAATGAATATTTAAACATGTAACTTATAAAGCTCCTTTCACCATATAAGATCTATTTCACAGAAATACACAAAACTCTCCCAAGAGATCTACAGAACATTACAATTTAGAAAAACTATGAAAGTTTTTTCTTATGAATTATGGAAAACTATATAGCGGTGCTACGTATTTTGTATATATGTAAAGAACTCATATGCAAGTTATATGCAAAACTGTAGTATCTTTCATATAATATACCATAAAAAGTCTGAAGACTAAGTTCTGACAGAAAAATAAGAACACTGTATCTATATCACTATCTCGCTATTTAACACTGTATCTATATCACTATCTCGCTAAATTGGCAAGATTTCAACAAGGTGGCAATGGATTTGGCAACTAATTTTTGTTGTCAAATTTAGGAATTGCCAAAAGCTGCCAAACTTGACAACAATTTAGTAACATTTTGGTCCGGTCCCTATGTGACTGATACTGTAATTGAATGACTGTAACTGAGCTCTAATACGTGTAACTGTATCAGTCCTTATATGTAACTTTAACCATATATGCTTCTCAATAATTTCAAGAAATGTCTGGGGAGGATAACTATATAAGGCCAGAGAGAGCATCAGTTCTCACTTCAGGGTTGCCTTCAGAGTATTGTTGAGTATCGTGAACTTCATCTTTTAGATGCACTTTGTATTACTAATGTTCTTAGTAGTTTGAAGTGCAATTACTGACTGTACTCTGTGATACTAAAAAGAGCTGCATGAGTATTTTTGTGGAAAGTTCCAAAACTATAGTGTTTCTTTTAAGAAAATAAATTTTATCCTCCTGTCTTTGGTTCTACATGTGTTCAATCCATTACGAACCCATAACAAATGTAACAATATTTAAAAAGCAACATCTGGTTCTGCTTAGTAGCTTGAAGCAAAACTACTGACTGTATCCAGTGATACTGAGAAAAGGTGAATGAGTATTTTTGTGGAAAGTTCCAGAACTTCAAAGTGTTTCTTTTAGGAAAATAAATTTTATCAAACTATCATAAGTTTTGTTTACATTCAATCCATTGTGAACCCATACCATACCTGCCAACCTCTAAAGATAAAAATTCAGAAGATTTCTCCAAAATTCAGAACACGAAGAATTAATATCATGCTTTGATATTAAAAAAATAACAATTTATACAAATAGAAAAAAGAAAATTGTACTTACATTAGTAAATCTCAATTAAGTAGTAACTAAAAAATTTTCGAAAAATGATGTGCACAGTGTTCTGGGACTGGAAAGGCATCTTACTCATTGATTTCTTACCGCGTGGTCAAACAATCAGAGCAGATTCTTATTGCGAGACACATCGGAAATTGCGCCGCGCAATACAGAATAAGCGCCGAGGATTGCTGTCAAAAGGTGTTGTTTTTCTTCACGACAACGCACGACCACAATGTGCAAATGTGACGAAAAACCTCCTACAGGGATTTGGCTGGGACGTGTTTGACCATCCTCCATACAGCCCTGACCTCGCTCCTAGCGACTTTCATCTGTTCTTACATCTTAAGTCTGTCTTTGGCGGTCAACACTTTAACAATGACGACGAGCTGAAAGAAACCGTTTCCAACTGGTTGAAGACACAGGCGGCAAATTTCTATGAAGAAGGTATACAAAAACTTGTGCCACGCTATGACAAATGCCTGCAATATTTCGGCAGTTATGTGGAAAAGTAGTTTAAGAGTTGTTGAATTTTGTGCAATAAATAACTTTTCTGTAGCTGTACACAATTTACTTTTATTACCAAACGGAACTTACTTTCTGGACGTACATTGTATTATAGGCAACACGAATCAACACACTGTTTTTCACAACGGACGGTTTTACAAACTTAGTATAAAGTTCTTTCAAAAGATCACTAAGAATTTGAATAAGCAGGGGAGATTTGGGCGAAGCTGATTGTAGAAGGGTATTTACACTTTCAAAAATCTTAATGGTACTTAACACAAAACTGCAATATGCTTTGTTCAAATCCGAAGAAAGAAGATAGAAAATCCTTTCCTCCGGGCTAATAAAAGACTGTTTCTTCTTCCCTTCAACTTCTTTAACAAAGTTGACCTTTGAGGAGTCTTCTAAGCATTTTCTTTTTAAAGGGTTTGATTCTGTGTGTTGGCCTTTCCCTTTTAAAGCATTTTGATTAGAAGCAAAGTTGGTTTTCGGAATCTTATATGCCGACAAATTTGATGGGATCTGTGGTTTCGTTTTGGTCTCTTCGTGGAAATATTTTACCAATGCATCCCACTGTTCAATAAACCTTCCTAGCACTCTGCCTAAGGATAACCATCTCGTGCATACATGTTTCAGAATTTTTCTCGTTTCACCAGAGCACAGTTCTTGGAAATTCTTTAGGTTTTCTTTCCTTTTTACACTTTTTTCCAGATAGAAAAACACATCAATCAGAAGCTGGTCAATATTTAATGGTAAAGCAACTGCAGCTTTTTCTGCTGCCAAATTAATTAAGTGGCATGGGTATCCAATAACAATTAATTCATTTTGTTCTTTTTTGGGGAAAGAGGCTACATCCTTTTTGTCACCCACCATGACATGAGCATTATCTGCACCAAATGAAATGCAGTTTGATATTGGGATGTTGTTTTAACTCATTAATTACTAAGGAGGCAATATTTTCCCCAGTAGCGTCTCCATTTAACAATGGAAGACGCAAAAGATGAGTTTTCATTTCTTTAGAAACATCACAGAAATATGTGACAACGATAGGGTAAAGCTTCCAATCGCTGTCGTTGCTGCCATCGATTGACACCGAAAATGCTGAATTCTGGAGCGCAGCTATCGTTTTACTTTGTGCATCGCAAGCAATTTCGTTCACAATAGAAGATGTTTTCGTGCGAGCACAAGCATATTACTGAGCAATCTTGGAGTCGGGAAACATCAGTCTCAAAAGTTGACCGGCGTGATCGGCAGCACTTAGCGGCACGTTGTGTTCGATGAGGAATGCAGTAAACAAACACTCTGCCAAAATGACATCGACATCCGAATTCGTAGCTGAATTTGAAAAAAAATCATCCACTTTCTTTGACGTTGTCGAAGCCGAAGCATTAACTTCATGCTTTTTAGACTTAACATGCTTCACAATGTACCTTCTTCCACCGTGACTTATTATGAAGTTACACACGCACACTTTGCAAAATGCATATTTATTTCCTTTGAAGGATTCTTTAATTGTTGGAAATTTGGCTTTGTAGGCAGGCCAAAAATATTGAGAATACGGTTTTTTTTAACTCATTTCGTAACAACGACGTATTAAGAAAATTCGTAGCACGTGCAAACAAACAAACAAAACAGAATGCGACAATCCACGCTCGCTGAGTAATTCCCTTGCTGCTGAAGCGAACGCGAAAAAAATAATCTGGCGCCCACAAAGAAAAGAGTGAGAGAAACAAGTTCAGCACATTGGATTGGCTGGTTAAGCGGCGAGTTGGGAGAACCCGCAGGTTACTGGAATCGAAGTAGTCGGTAGTTGGCGGTAAAACATGATGCAATTGGCGAAAAATTCTAAAATTTCGACAAAAATCACTAAAAACACTTGAAAAAGGAAAAAAATCGTAAAAAATGGATTACGATCGTAAAATCGTAAAGACAAACGCATTTTCGTAAAAATTACGAAAAATTCGTAAAAGTTGGCAGGTATGCCATACCCATGTAAGTATTTTAGGTGAAGTGGGATCGAATGCCGGAAATGAGAAATTACTGCCATGCTATGGAAGGCAGAATAACTTAATTGAAGATAAACTTGGATAAATTCAAAAAATTGTTTCTGCTGTCAAACAACAAATCAAAGTAAGAGTTTCTGCTATCTAACAACAAATCAAAGAAAGAGTTTCTACTGTCAAAGAAGGGACTGATAACAGAATTTCTGCTGCCGTTGGTAAGGAAACTGACAGTTTAAAGAAATCCGTTATGACAGCAGGTCAAAATCCTGATGTATTTAAATTCTTAGATATGCCCCCCAATACTCTCTAAAGTTATCCACATATGATGAAAAGACCTCCTGGCAAGCATACAAGACTCAGTTCTCTATAGTAGCAAATATACAGGTTTCTGAACCTAAAGCCTGCGATCCAGCCATTTCTCAAAGAGCAGCCACGGCAGATATTCGTCAAGCTCTGCCTGAAAACCTGAAAGCTAGATTTTGAAGCCATTTCCAGCACACTAGAGCTGTGTTCTGGCAAGAAGTGTTTAAAAAACTATAGCAGGTTCAGTTTAAAATCTCACCAACTGAAGCCCACAGAAACATTTCAGAAGATCCCCCACGGATGTTGAAAGGTTGTCTCATCTTCCTTTTCAAACTATCCAACAGAGACAAGGGAAATTTTCCTACATTACTTCATCGATGGCATTTGGGATCCTGAGATACAGAAAGCCCTGTGAATGGCAGATATCAAGGATCTAAAAAGGGCTTTAGTGTACACTACAAAATCTAAGGCAGCTCTGCAAGCAACTCATAGAAACCACCACCCTACCAGAGCTGCTCAAATTCAGGAACCAATGGATCAAGTGATTGATCATCTAGACCAGGGGCTCCCAAACCTATGCTTGCGGGCACCACCGTGCCCGCCGCTATGTGATCACAATAAAGATGTTTTTTCAATAAAATTCTATGTGAAAGTTTTCTCATTTTTAATGAAACAGAAATTGTGTCCAACACAGATACCAGAACAAAGCAAAATGGAACTGACCTCTTTTCTTGTGCGCATGTCTCACTAATTCTATCCAACTATAAATTCATCTTGAAGAAGTAAATGGTGTCAGCCATCCAAAAGATATTCTAGAATGTGCTCTTACGGACAAAAAGGTTGGAGACCCCTGGTCTAGATGATTTAACCAGGCAAGTCAATGCCTTGAGGTGGAATATGAGTGATAACAAACCAACCCTAAAGTGCTGGAACTGCGGTGGTGATGGCCACATACAAAGAATTGCAGAATATCCCAAGGTATGGAACTTAAGACCTCTCCCCAACAAAGAGGCTGGAACCAAATTAATGGCCATCTTGCACAGTTGAGGTTGCATATATTGAGAAGATCCATTTTAAACTACTTCAGATTTCAGGACAATGGCAGCTGTAATTACTCTTTATCATGAGACAGTGAGCGTCAATACAGGAGCCAATCTTACCATCATCCGAAAAGACTTAACACTTGGAAGATAAATTCATCGGGATGCTGCAGTGTTACCTTCCATACTGTTTCCACTAATAAAATCAACATCGATTGAAAGTTGAACATTAACATACATTTGGAAGTGCCACTTGCCATCACATGGCATATGTGGCAGAAATAACAAACCCTTGCATACTCAGATTAAACTTTCAAAAAAAAATTTTTTAATTTAGGATTTAAAAAACAATGAACTGCATTTTGCCTTTGAGGACATAACACGACTCAGAACTAAAGGTGAAAGTGCTAAATCTGTCCACTAAACCACAGCTCAAGACATTATCACAGTACCACCAAGAAAAGGATATTTTAATTCCTGGATCCATAGCTGAAACCAGAAATTTTTGGTAGAACATAATAGAATACCCTAAAGAACTGTTAACAGCCCCAAAGATTTTGATCTGACTATTGCCAGCTGAATTACATCATGAAAAAAGATATAGCCTCTTCTTTAGAAATGACGAAATTTTTGTACACTCTTTCTGAAAGCAAATGGTTTTCGATGCTTGATATAAAGAACAAACATTCGCAGGTACAAATATAACCTGCAACCAAAAAAAGATGGCATTTACTGCCAGATGAAGACTTTGGCCGTTCAAGGTGATGCCACTTCGATTATGTAATGCATCAGCTGCATTCTAATGCCTCATGGAGACCATGCTCAGAGGTCTTTCTTACAAAGCCTGTCTGATACAATTGGATGACAACATCCTCAGAAAAAGTTTGGAAGAGCATTTACAAAACATCAAGAAGGTGGTTCAGAAATTTAAAGAAGACAATCTAAAGTTACGTCCTGCCAAATGTAAATCACTGACAGAAATTTAATCACCTCAGACATGTTTTCACTGCCACAGGTGTATCTATAGATAAAGAAAAAGTGCTGGCAGTTAAAGATTGGAGACACCCTGAAAATGTCCAGCAGCTGAGAACTTTCCTGGGGCTTTGCAAGCTACTACAGGAGATTTGTGAAGAACTTCTCTTTTATTACTAGACCACTTCACAGACTGACAGAGAGCAAGCTCTTGTGGACAAATGAATGTGAGAATGTGTTTAACAAACTGAAGGAAGCTTCAAAATCTACAACAATCCTGATGTATCCTCAGCTCAACAAACCATTTATTCTTGGCACGGACAAGAGCAATGGAGTGTAAGTGCTGTTTTGTCCCATGAAATAGTCAAGAACGTGTCATAGCATACTGGAGCAATGTCCATCTAAACCGTAATGTAGGGATGCACAACCTTTTTAGCAGAAGGGCCACTCACAGAAACAACTTGACTGCCAAGGGCAATAATAGCGTATACATTTTTTAAGGGGGGGGTCAATGCAATAAGTTGCTTAATTTGCAATTCAGACAGATACCATATTAAATTTAAACCGATCTGGAGGCCATTCCATATGTATCTAAGGAAAAAGGGAGGAGGTTTCCCTTTCCCCTTATATGTGCTACTGGGGGCAACACACCCAATTCAGTTTGGGGGTAAAAAAATTACAGTTTATGTTTGTGCATGGTAATTTTTAATATATAAATATTTTAATAAAAATTTGTACAAGCTAGCCATAGTTAAATACATTAGTGTGATAGTTGAGACTGAATTTTATCAACAATCTTTAATATATTTGGTCAAAAGCCAGTTGTTGATATTCTTAAGACAGATTACAAATGCTGATCTGTCAGTTTATTTCCTAATTCTGACTTATTTAGATTCATAAGAGAAAATATTTGTTCACATATATAAATACTACAAAACATGATAGTACATCTGCTTGCATTATTTTTTAAGTACAAAAATTTGGCAGATAAGAGTTTTATAAAAGTCAAGAATGTCTAAATCATGGAATCTGGATTTGCAGATGTCAAAAGTTTGTAAATCTAAGTTCCATTTGAACATTTTCTGGAGTTTCGACTGCAACACAGAATGGATCCCCAAACAGTTTAAAGTTAACCTTATGCGATTTAAAATCTGTAAATCGCTTTCAAAATGAAGAAATCAGTATGTTTATGTGACCTGAATAATTCAATTGTTTTATCAGGAAAATTTTCCTTGAGTTTCTTTAGGTACAGAAAATTGACAAAATTTTGACAGCCAAGCTATTTTCAGAACAGCTGTAGTTTTAGTTTGAAAGCATATACTGCACTGGCCAGTTGAAAGATGAATTAGTTTTTCCCATCAATTTTTTGTTTAGGTCATTCAGATGGGCTGTCACATCAACTAAAAATGCTAAGTCATACTTGAAAGATGGCTCCTTTAACATCCTAGTTTGCTTGCCTTTCTCTTCAAGGAATGGTATTTTTTCATGAATTAAATCAGCAAACCTTTTCAAAGCCTCTACAAGGCTCAACCACCATGCTCCAGACTAATATACAAGATCACTATATGCTACATCTGTGTGTTCTACAATTTCCTTAAATTGCACGTGAGCGAATAAAATTGATTATATTGCTCACCTTCGTTACGCTGTCAAATCCTAGTTCTTTCACATACAGCTGTTCTTAATGTATAATACAGTGATACCCAAGCAAATTTTTGCCTTGATCATCCAAATGACTTTTCAGTAGACACACTATGCCATTCTGAATTCCTATCATGGCTGGAGCTCCATCACTAGTGATACTAACAAGTTTGTTAGTATCAAAATTATGTGCAAAAGACAAATTTAAAATGGAGGATAAAATATCAGTCCCAGTTGTTTGCCTCTTCATTGAACTCATTCAAACAAGCTCTTCAGTTACTTCAAAATTTTCAGAAATTCCTCTAACAAACAAAAGCAGATGAGCTGTTGAAGTAATCACGGTTCATACACATTTCTGCACGTGGAAATTCAGTACTTTTAAGGACTAAGGACTTATGAGCAAATAGGAACTGAATAAATTCAATTAAAAATATTATCTATGCCCGAGCTTCACTTTTGTAATACCATCCCAAAAATAAAAATAGATCTATAAGTAGGATGCATTACTATTAAACATAACGTAACACAATTATTAATAAATTCAAACTTTATCTAATTGATCAAATAACATTAAATATTTTACACTTATAATAGTTCGACATATTTGAAAGCAGATAAGTCACATTTTATTTACGTTTTTACTAATAGTTAGCTTTATTTTTTTATTTTATTTTATTTTTAGTCTCATTTTGTCACATACTTGCTCAGTCTAGAGGTTTAGTAAATATCAGATAGACTTTATGTCAAGCAGTATAGGTTAAAATAAGAAGTAAAATCATAATCAGCATGAGTCATAACAAAAGACTGGTTGTTGTCACCACTGCTGCTTGCCTAGAGAGAAACCTGTGATCAGAACACACCTGAAAGGCCTGATGTAGGCACGGTTACCAACTTTTGAAAGTTGGGCTCTGTCTAATGCAGTTAGTATCATAACATCGTGTAGATTTCCAGGAGTTGTAACCCAACTTTAAGCCACTAAAGCACCAGAGGTGATAAGTTGTTTTGTATTAAGTCTCAGTAGATGCAAAGAATAAGTTTTACATGAATTTTTGCATTTTTGTGTTTTACCTTGTGACCACGGTAAGGATTATTGAAAAGCAAAACTCGCTTTAATATGCAGAGATAATTTTTAAGGGTAAACAGTTAGTTATAAATAATTAAATTAGGTAGTTAGATAACCTTAGTCATTATAGATTTACATAGTCATTATTAAATTTTATTTATTTTTTAACAATATTTGTTAAAGGAAGTCCTATTAAAATCACTATCTAATCAAATTTCACAGTTTAAAATACATGTAATTTATGACATTGATTCTTAAACGATATTAAGATCATTACACATTAAAAGCTAGAAAACATTATTTACGTTTTGTAGCAACAACCCTCAACAAAATACTTATGCATCTTTTTAATTTGAAGCCTTCTCAAGACATTTTGGCTAATTTATATTGATTTCCTTCTCTTTAAGCATCTTTTCTAACAATTAGAAATTTGTCTCAATAGGCAAACCAATGTTCTCACTAGTTTCTATGTCTACTAACTTGTCAACCTCTCCACAATATACATATGAGGGCTTACTTGATCTAGTAAAAGTTAAATACCCCCCCAACATAAGCCTCTTATTTAAAAAGACTTTAGAAGATAAAGCAATGCTCTTATGCAAACAAAATTAACTACAGCTTATCCAATTAAATATGATTATGTATTTTGTTTAAATACAATTAAACAAAAAAAAACAATATGATCCAATTAAACAAAAAAAACAGTCAAATTTAAACTAAAAATGTGAAACTTTAGTCAAAGGCTACATAATTTAATTTTTATCTAAGCTGCCTCAGTAGCACGTCATAACAAGCTCGTAACTAATCATAACTTAGTTATCGTGTAACAAATTCAAATTCAGAGATAATGCAAACATGAATAATTACAAATTATCAGAACTGGCGGGAACTAATACAGTAAGCAAGCGGAGGTCAGAAACACACACTCAATTTAAAAAATGTCTATGTTATTTGTATTCTAGTAAGGAAATAAAAATTTGAAATTATAGTAAAGGTTGAAATTATAAGCTGGGTAATTTAGATAATAATAACTGTACATATCTTTGAAGAATAATTTTCTTTCTCTTTATGTATTCAGTTTCTTTCTTCAACATGTTACATTTCAATTTAGGATTTTTGGACTTAATTAAAGATTTCTGTTACTCTTTTAAAAAAAAAACTAAATGCATTTAGAATGTATAGAAAAAGATGCTAATTTTATTTTTTTAATAATATGAACATTCAGGAGAAATACGAAATATATATGGTAAGGGCTGTGTGGTGGAACAGAGCTTGTGTAGTAGAATTTTTAGAATTTAGTGACACACCAAGCAACAAAATCTAGAAATTGCAAATCTTTTACAATTTCGTTTTGTAGCGATTTTAGTTAGTTTAGAACTATGGATTAATATGTAGTTAATTGCAGTTTATTTGTTAATTAATTATCGAGTGAGTAAAATTATATGCATTAATTTATTCTTATTCTAAATTTTTCTTCACTAATTGTGCCGCTTACGTTACTGAATCAATTATTTTTATGGTTATTTTTATGCGAGTTAAACAGAGTTCTCATTCTTACGTTACGCGTTCGATAGTACTAGCTTTCGAGGAAAGGTTAGGTTAGGTTATTCAATTATGGCAAAGCACACGGGGGCTATCTGCCTAAAGGGAGGGATGCCTTCGTGGAGGACTTTCTAAGGGAAACTGGCTCGTATACACGTTACACATGGGGAAAACCACGAAAGCGCCCATGTAGCCACCACGTTCGCGGGATTCGAACCTCGGACCGAACTACCAGTGTTCAGCGTCTTTACCGCTCGGCCGCTGGTGGGCGCTTCGGGAAAAGGAGACAATGGGAAATCAGTTGCTTTCTGCGTAACATTTGAAATTTAAAAATACTTCCTTTTTATTTACATGGATGAAATTTATACCTCTTAGAGAGAAAAAATTTAGCTTTCTTATGAATCTACTTTTATGACTGTACGTCGCCCCGTTGGAGAATTATGCCCATTTAATTGTTAAAATTGTTGAATTTCGGGTCTAAAATTTTATTCTGCTAAAAGGGTGTTTTTTCGAGCACTTTTCGCCCAAGGTTGTGTTCAGTGTCCGGTCGGGTGTAGGGTTGTTACATTCTTTCCCTCACCACTCTTCCCTTGGCGAAGGGGGTGGCGAGGGTGGAATTTTTTTTGGTGTGTAGAAGGAAAAACTAGGTTTTCGCAGCACTGTTTTGTGTTTGGCGAGATTCGCATACTAATTCACCAAATTTGGTGATTTTCGAAAATTCTGGACTCTGGACGATTAAAAACTGTGCGCAAGGCCATTCTCGTCCCTTTTTTTGCCTCGGATTTGCAGCTGTAAGAAGGACTCGCAGTTTTCCTTCCTTTGGAAGAGCCGCCATGTTGACCCAGGGTGTCCTGTAATGGACATGTTCACGTCTTGCCCGGAATAGAAAGATTGCTGGCTTCCATTGAGGAGGAGATGAAGAATAAGAAAAAGATGTACGTCTAAGAAGATCGGTTGAACGTCCACTCCTCCGCACTTTACCATCCCCGTGTAGATGGAGTCTAGAATGTTGTTTTTGCTCTTCGAATCAATGCATTAACACCATAGTGGATGTCACTTGAATCCGGCTTCTTCCAGATCGGTCACTTAGATCCGAGTACTACCATCAACTCGCCAGGATGAGCCTGATCTCCTGCTGGCAAGATTTTCGTGCAGTGGAGAGCCTTGCGCATTTTCTTGAACCTATTGGTCATCAGGGAAAAGATTTTATCAGATAAGTTTTCTGTTTTTGTCCATAGCTGTAGCATTTTGTAAAGGTAAATCAAGATTTAAAAATTTCAGTGTTAACCGACACCTTTTGTTACAATGGGTAACGCTTAATTAAGCTTCAAAAGTTTTTCGGTTCATCCTTTCACCTGAAATTTTTTTACAGCATCCAACCTAAATTCTGTGAACATGTATCCTAATTTATAAGGCTAATTAAATTCACACAAATATTGGAAGGGATTTGATTAATTGAAGGAAAATTTTCTAGTTATGATTTATTAAAGTAAGGAGTAATAATATGTATATTTAATTTCTAATTTAATTCTATTTAACTTTTAGTCAAAAGTTTTTCTGCTGGATCTTAAATCCAGGCTGTTTAATTAAGCAACTGTTGCACTATTACTCTATTTAGGACCTTTTAACTTTAACTTGGAATGTAATTAAAATTTATATAAAATGAATTAAGACAGAGATATTAAATTAGTTAACTTATCTTAAATTTTACCTTTTTACTTTTAAGTTGCTACTACTACTTTTGGTTGAGAATTAACTTTAACTTTTACAAGATAAGGAACAAATAAAAATTCAAATTCTACTTTACCTTTAATTGAGTAATTGAATGTAGGAATAAATGTATTCATTTTTCTCCAACGGGACTACATGAATATGAAATACTTTCTAACTGCCTAAGGGATTACTTAATTGATGTATGTAATTTTTACCTGTGTAAATTAAGAAATTTCTTTGAACGAAGTAATTTTTATCAATATTGGTAAATACTTAAGACACCATGCTCGGTGATTCATTAAATTTCCTGTGTATTTTTATGCTGGCCAGCAGAATTTGATAACTGCATATAAAAATTTAATATTTTTTTACGGTGAAATATTTTTTTTATGTCATCTCGGTGCAATTCTGAAAATATCAAAATATATAATTAATTCTAAATGCATTATTTTTAAATAGTTGTCACCCGGTACCATAGAGGGAAATTAAGTTGTAAGATTGTGTGTCCTCTTTATAGTGCTGAATAAATATCCTTGGCTATATATATATATATATTTGATTCAGAGTATTTTCTTATGATGTCTTGTGTAAATGTTCTTAACACCAGTACTCCTGCTTGGTCTTAGGGGTTGTTCGGGTTAGTTCTTTTGGGTAAAACATAACACAACGCAAGTACAGATTTGGTTTTTGATATCATTGCAGGCAAATTATTTAATTTCAGGTTATAATTGTAACAGATAGTAATTTTGTAGTATTTAACCTAGTACTTAACGCCTGGTACCTTAAGGGCCAGAACAATTAAAAGAGGCACTAGGCAGCAGAATTTAGGATCCACAGATTGCATCAGGTGGGAAAATACCTAGTGTATGATGCATTAAGACATATTAGATGAATCTTTTAAATTGTCAGTCATGTCAGTTTTTAAATTGCTAGTCTTCATAAATAAAAAAATTCCTTTCTATAATGCATGTCCAAGTGATAAGACTAGAAGCATTTTTGATCTTTTCCATACTTGTGTAGTGAAAAGTAGGGAAATAAAGGGAAGATAAACATGTTATGAAAAAGATTCTAGTATCAGAAGTAAAACATTCAAATATTGTTTTTATTCTTCTTTCAAATGTTCTCCAAAAAGTAAGAAATTCATCGCAAACTTTAAGCAAAATACATCTATTACATGTTAATACCATGTAGACATTTTTTTCATTTTGTCACATTTTTCTGGAATCTTCTAGATTCGCAGGTCTATAAATCTTGCCTTCAAATCCTTCTAAACTTTTCAAGCTGCAATGTTTAAAATCCTAAAGAAAAATTACCCCTACCAATTTTGTAACAGCAAAAAGCCAGAAATATTTTGAGCGGAAAAAAATGCTAAAGAAAAAAAACTACAAAATTAATTTTATAGAGAAAACTGATGCAAATTCTGAGAATTCTAAATATTTTGAGACGATTACATAGGAAAAGCTCTTACATTGAAAAAAGATGACATTTTTAATTAATTACATAGCTATTTTACTTTTGCTAAGAACTGTTGACTGAATTGTTTTATAGCATTATATATTGTTTATTTTTCAGAATGAAAATATTGTATAATAACTGGCCAAAATGGAACTTTATAATATGAAAGCTAAAAATTAAAATGTGTTATTTTAATGTTATTTTTTAAAATATAATAAAAATAAAAATGTTTTATTTTAATGTCATTTTTTAAAATATAATTTCAATTTATCAATGTTACAATGTTTAAAAAAAAATTGTAGAAAAATCCCCAGATCTCAGAATTAGAAATTTTCTGTAGAAACTGATCTTAAAATAGCCAAAATGTTGATAACTCACCAAATTTAAAAGAGTTTAATAAAAGAATTCACATCCGCAAAAGAAAAAGTTGTTAATTTCATTTTCTCTAATAAATTAGAGAAAATGAAATTATTTTGAAATGCTTATTTGCCCTTCTTGCTCAAAAACTCGAGTATCCCATCATTTTATATTAGAAATAGGAACAAATTATAACCCATGAACCCACCCAAAAGATAACTATATTTGTCAATGAATCCCCAAAATATTCCTCCAAAATGCTAGTTTACACTCAAAATAGCAGTTGAAAAACAGACAGAAATTTCAGATGCTTAAAATTAAGGACCTTCTGCCGATTTTGGCCAAAATTAAGGAATTTTATGGACCAAAAATCGATTCCAAAAAATCCAAGTACTTTTAAGGATTCTTAAAGACCGTACGAACCTTACTAATGTCTGTTGACTCACCAACTGCTAAAGAAAAGTACTTAAATTTGGCAGCAGCAAACTATAATTGTTCATCAACATCATCAGATAAATTTTCTTTTTTGAATTGTCATTCTGCTAGGAGTCCCATTTTTAAATTTCTTCGTAGCTTCAGGGCATACTTTCTCGGATGTCAATAATATACACTCCTTTGCAAAATCACCATCACTAAATGCGCAGTCACTTTTAGCAATTAAGGCACACTTCCCAAACTAACTTCAATACAGTTATCTAATTGTGAAGATACCTTTGTACATACATTACTTTGCGCAACAAAAGAACGGCAAAGCAATTCAATTCTACGATTTCGAACCTCTCCCTCAAGCTTTGAAAACTGCTTAATTTGCAATTTTGAGTGCTTAATTTACAAAGACCAGCTTATCAGGGAATAAATGACAAGTGACCATCTTGCAATGGCAGACTGCCATTAACCTTCTTCTAATAATCCTAACGCTTTATACTGCAATTCTGCAGGCAAATGTTGCCTCAAACTCAAAACAATTGACTCGAAATAGTTCAACCTTTTCAGCGCTATGGATGTAAAATTCCAAGTAGACGTGTGGCTTTTGCCAGCATTTGGTGTATCTGGTTTCGATCTGGATGTATATTGGAAAAAAAGCAGTCAAAGTATAGAGTCTTTTTTTAATTATGATAAAGAAAATACCATTTACCCATGACATTTTGAGGAACTTTTAAAATTTCAGGGTTAAATCCTTAATGCTCAGAGGGTTAACCACCGTTCATCGAAATGCCATTCCTTCCTAAACAGCATGTTTTAAGCTGCATTGTATTTACACAAAGTGATAGCAACGCCACTCTTGCATAATGTTACTCAATGTAGCTTACTTTCATTTTTTATATATTCGAATTTTAAGAATTTCAAACTACTTTTAACAGAGTTATCATGATTTTCAAGTTGCTGCTTAACTTCTTACCACTATAGTTATGTGACAACCCAAGATACTACCAAAAAGTTTACCAAAAAGCTCAGGTATGTGCATAGCACATCTATTTTGACCAATGCACTATGCTGAAGCTGCATGATGCTGCTGACACTAAAAGGGCAAGCACCAGAAAAGGCTGTGCACCTAAGTTGCTTTCAAAAATTGACACTTTTGATACAGCAAACAATGTTGAACATGCTTAAGAAAATACAATGCAAATCATAAATTGATATATATGTTTTTCCTCTCTGTTGTGTATTGTGTTCATGATATCAATAAAAATTTTGATTTAATTAACATTGACGTTAACTGAATTGACCTTGTTTGATAGATAAGCGAACTTTCAATTATTCTATTTGTTCAGATGTGGAAATGCTAAACTGAAATTGAACTTTTTGGTTGTAACAGATGATGAGGTCACAGCACGGGCTTAGAAGCTTTACTGCCAAAGTGCAGTTGTAACTCAAAATGTTCATTAAGAGTAAATCAAGAAGCTCTCTTCTAAGATAAAATAACACACTGAACAAATGTTAATTTAGAAGTTTAAGAACAAAAATGAGCATTATATTTGCAAATTTTCACAGGACTAGTTTTGATGGTTTTACCAAACTATCATTCTCAACTGCGTAAGTGCAAATGAACATGATAAGATACAGCAATAAGATAAGAACGGCTAGACAGGAATTAAGCTATTGGTGCCATTTATTGATGAAACAAGAAAACTAAAACAAAACTTCCTTAAAGGCTGAAGGTAAAGATAGATTGGAATTAAGATCATTAACTAGAACAGAAAGATTTTTCTGAATGTGAAACGCCTCTAGAAAATCTAATTCACCAATGGAAGATGGTTCCTTGAATAAGTTTGGCAGCAGAAAAATTGAAAGTGTGATTTTTGGACCAACAATGATGGGCAACAGAGGACTTCTGTGTTTTCTCGACATTTTGGTCACATTAACACATCCAACTTCAGCACTACGGTTTACTGTAAACCTTCATTGGTTTGTCTTACCCCACACTTCAGATCATATCATCCGACTAAACAAAAGTTAGTTTCATTTGATTCCTTTGTTTACGTGCACTTCAAGTTTGCTCCTCCAAATTGGCTTTTGATCAAGAACAAAATTATTTAAAAGCAGTAACTATTGACATGGGTTTTTCACCCAACATTATTAATCAAGCAGTTAAAAAATTCTCATCTCAACACACCAAAACGCACACTCTTGTTTTAGGAGATTATAAAAATTCTGTTGTCATTCCCTTCTTTCAATCAATTAGCTATAGAGTTGCCCATATTTTACAGAAATTTAACTTTTGGGTCATTTATTCTCCCATCAATCAAATTCTGAGTTCCATAATCAAGGACACCATTCCAGATATGAATTCCTGGGGTATTTACAGGATTCCTTGCCAGTGTGGTTTAATTTACATTGGCCAAACTAACAAAGCCTTAAAATTTCACGTTAAGGAACATGAGGCATATTTTAGGAAAAAGGAAACACAGAAGTCCTCTGTTGCCAGCACTGTTGGTCTGAAAATCACACTTTTAACTTTTTTCTCAGTAGTGCATTATTTCTAACATTAAAATCTGTTATTGAAAGTAGCTTCAAGGAACTAATTACACGTTGTGTAACGAATTGTATACACTAAACTTCATAGAAAATATTATACTGCCCACATTAGTTATTCTTTGCTGTCTCTCATTACTTTGACTTAAACTCTTTGCTTAGTCATAACAAACTTGACAAAGTCCACTAAGTGAACATAAACAGCAATGGAATAAAGAATAAACAAGGGTGATTGAAAATGAAATGTAACATATTACACAGTCCAGTCACATTAATGTGACCACCACGTACTTTCCATGTCAGAGTTAAATAACCAATCACAGAAGGCAGGTGGCAGCACAGTGCAGTTGAGCGTATATAAAGGGTGTGTGAGGGCTTCGGAAAACATTTCAATCGTTGGCGTAATGCAGAAACGAAGCGATTTATCCGACTTCCAAAAGGGCATGATCATTGGCTTTCGGGCCAAGGGTGGAAGCATTTCCGAAACGGCTGAGTTTGTGAACTGTTCGCGTGCCGCCGTGGTAAAAGTGTACCGTGCATGGCACAATGGGACTGTCCAAAATCAGCGACGTGGCAAATGTGGTGCATCACGGGCCATAGATGACAGAGGCGAACGACGGTTGCGGA
>KK114116.1:0-13638 GCA_000611955.2 Stegodyphus mimosarum | reverse complement strand
TTTTTTTTTTGTATAAAATTTTCCAATAAACGAGGTACACGAATCGAAGTTTTTGGCTTGTATTCACACTCATGTTGTACGGGAACTGTATGGATTGTTTCATTTAAAGTTATTTCTGAAGCAGATGCTGAAGGATTAAACAAATTAGCTCATTCTTTGTCAACTGGGATGTAAAGGTTATAAGGTAAGATAACTCTAAAATAAATTTTTCAGTTTCAGAGAACTAAAAAAGGAGGTTTAAAATTTTGAGTACTTTATGGAAGATTTAAGACATTCTAATGGCTAATTCTAATGTAATTAACTGATTTTGACGTAACAAATATCTTTTAAAAAATTTAGTTTTGTTCCATTGACTCTAATGGGATCGATATAAAAATATATTTAAAAGATATGATTCTTGCTAAACAAATTTAAGAAATACTCATTACTGTGAATAAAAATTAACGATAAACACCTGTCACAGTCGCGAAATTTAACACATTGAAGTTTCTTGAGTTACTTGATGAGGCGCAATAAAAGTAAAAATAAAATATAAAGTATCATTAAATTTTGTTAATTTTAAAATTATGATTTTATTGTCAAGATATAATGAGATTGTTAGGAAAAAAGTGTCTGACTGCCAAACTACTGGCATATTTAAATTAGATGGCATATAAATTTCTGCTCAAGCTCAAATAAAGTTTTCGTCAGTGGTAGACAGTTTAAATTATGAAAGATTTTGTGAATAATTAAAGACTGATTTCATTGATTAATCTATTGCAGTGGTAAGTCGACATACGAGTTTAATTCGTTCTTAATTCGTTTAACCTTGCTCGTATCTCAAAGCAATTTTCCCCATTGAAATTAATTCAAATGCCATTAATCCATTCCAGCTCCCAAAACAACACCTCAGTTGTTTTAGTTAAGTGTTTTTGAATAAGAAAAATGTACTTACAAGAAGAAACTTTTATTTATAAATAAGACATATTCTATAAAAACATAATAAAAGAAAAAGTGCTTACGGAAGAGTTTAATTTTCATCACGCTTTGCTCATTTTCACCTGCAGATCGTTTAAAAAAACTGTCCAAGGAGGTTTGTTTCTTCCTCCCTTTCAGGATACTGCGGAAATGAGTTAGGCAAGTTTCGTTGAACAACTCCAATGCACAACCAGTTGCAACTTTTTAAGGGTGATTTTTATCCACGAATTTTACAACTTTCTCCCACATTCCCAAGATCTCCTTTATATCTCTTGTACAGATAACCTCCTCCATCTCTGGCTTCTCTTCAAAACTAATTTTTCGCTGCACACGACACCAACATGTGCGCGCTTGTTGGGGTCGTGCGCAGAGGTGTAGTGTGCAATTCCTCGTATCTCAAATCTTGCTCTCATCTTAAAGCAAAATATCACTCGCATCTCAAAACACTCGTATATTAGGGCATTCATATATCGAGGTACCACTGTATAATGACTTTAGAAGCGATGCATTCTTGGAGGATGTTCTGATAGAACTGTCTGATATTCATGGCTCAGAAAGCTAAATGCAGTCAATCTGATCATTACAATTAAGTGTTTGAACAAGATGCCTATGTTACCCCTCGGCCGTTTCTGAACGCAAATATTAATGGAAAGACCAGAAATGTAGAAATTATTACTTAGTAATTGTTAAGAAGAATTTCTGCGATCAAAAATATCTCTTTTAAGCGCTTAAAATGAAAGTCGCAATTTTACTTAACATACCGAAGAGGATTACTTCTGGAACTACGTTAAAGGTAAAAAAAGAAAAAGAAAATTCATTGCACATAAGATAATTTCAACCAATGAATGGAAACATGTTCATATATTTTAGAAATGCGAAATGGTTTCAGTATAATAACCATACCCAGGTTTCATTAATATTGCAATGTACAGAGGATAAGTAATTTAAATTAAGAATTTTGAAGCATTAAAAACATAACTGCAGTAAAACAACATTGCAAACTTTATATAACAAAACCATAGCTCATATTAGTATGTGATATTTTTCGTTTCATAACAAACCAAACTTCACAATTTTCTACAGAGCATTGTCTACTAAGCACAGTTAAATTTTTATCTCTTACGGCTATATTGTTGTTTTCAAAGTAAGTATTGTGAATAATTTTTTCAAGAAAAACTTTCAGACATGGCCATTCTCTCTGAAGAGAACATGAGTTAAGTAATCAAATAGCTTTTGAAAAAATTACTGATGATTTGCTTCTTTAAAAGCAAGAAAAATTAAATTATAAATATGCTTGAAAAGTTTATGCCATACATTTTTAAACAGATGTTTTATTTATACTACTTAATATTATTTGCCATTTTTTAAAACCATTTTTTTAATGTTTCCCATTTCAAAATTGTTAATCGTTATGTATGTTTCACTTTGTGAAATATGCAAAGTTATAACTAAACATTACTGTAAGAGGTATCTATTTTCACTTGAAATAGTTACTTTTAAAGAGGATAAAATAAATATAATTAATGTATAATGTAACGTTATGTCTAAATATAGTTAATTTGTTCTGTATATATGATTATTATATATATATAGTGCGTGTTTGTATAATGTGTTTTCAAACATCATTTAGTATTACTTATTTATTCTCCCCCACACACAAATAGGTAAATAAAAAATCTTGCATTGCATACAGGGGCGCACATTTGCCGCTTTGCCTCAGGTGAAAAATATATAGGCACGGCTCTGCCAGGCACTAACAGTCAACCAATCAGGGCAAACGTGCAGAACTTATTGAGGGGGAAAGCTATAGACACATCCACGCATGTGCAAATTCAGCTCTCTAATTGGTTAGGGCTCAGACCTTGTCTTGCAGGTGTGAACAGAACTCACACATTTTATGCCTTATGACTATGCCTCAGTGACAGTTATAGCACCATCTGAATGGGAGATAAAATCCTTTAAGTACTTAAAGCACCCAAAAGTCTTAATCTGGCTCTGCTCAAAAGTGAAAGTTTCCTGCAATACATAAAGCTACTAAGAAGAAAAATTACATAAATGAATCATCAGTTCAAACATTTGTAGGCACCATCGGCAATTTCTCCAACCAACATGGTTTGGAATGCAATGCAGATGACAGACTATATTTGTAAGAACACTGTGAGGAGTCAATAAAGAACAGTTTCCTAAAACAAAATTTAATAAAAGAGCAATGGGGAAAAAGAGGTGATAATAGATTATTGGTAAGATGCATGAAAAGCAAGGGAACAAAGCAAACTGCGAAAAGTAGATGACCATCAAGAATAGCTTTTAAACATCTGAGTTAAAAAGACTATTGCAGTAGACCTCGTCTAGACGAGAAATGCTGAGAGATATGGGAAAAAAAAAACATGAGAAGAGCTTCTGACTAAGACAGATATTCATTTAAAATTATCATATAGAAATAATAGAAATGACAACAGATCTGTACTTCAACCATGTTCCTCACACTTTTCTAAACACAGTACTTATTCAAATAAGTCAAAAATATAGATACATGTTTAAAGTAAATGTTAAGAATACATATACTGTAGAAAGACATGGTTAATAGTATACTAAATTTTGGTAAAACTGCATATTATGGGCCAGTTTGGCGCTTTTTCGAAAAGTCGCCAAATCGGTTATTCTCGCGCGTTTTAGAAAATCACTAACTCGCCATATTAGATGGCTGCAAATTTAAATGAATCTTGTAAACATGCAAAAAATTTATCACGTAAACATGCAAAAATATCTAAACAATCTGTAAACATGCAAAAATATCTAAAACAGAAGTTCAAGAAAAACAACGATAAAGTATTTGAAAGTTAATAACTATGTATTTTATGGCATCAACAATATTAAAACTTTTCATAATATATACCATTTTTAAGACAGTAGCAAAATGGAGTAAAACGTTTTAGCACGAAATTTAAGAAATTGTAATAAGCAGTAAATGAGCAATAAATGATCGGAAAGCATTCATTTTTAATCTAAAACTTTAAAAAAAAATGCAGAAGAAAAAAAGATAAAATTCAAAATTTCGATCTACTGAAACACGAGCAATAGTATAAAAAAAAAGTGGTTAAACAATTTTAACTACGTAATTTATATTTTTACAATAACTTTTTATTTATAATAAATAGTAGAAACTTGCATTTGTTTATATCCACACTAAAATGTAACAGTACAATGGAGATGAAATTCAAAATGGCGCGCTCATTCAACACCGACTCTACGGTTCATTTCAACCATGTGCTTAACCACCTCCATTCACACAAATCTGTCGCATCTTTCATTTCAAGTAATTTCATACTATTTTTATACTTAGGACATTCGTACATATTCGCAATCAAACCATAATTCATGCACCATTCTATCACACATTTTTTGCATTTGTCTAGCAACCGAATCAAATAAGTAAAATTCACACGTTCAACTCTTTCAACATCAGCCATTTTGCTCACACAATTTACTAGAAGCATGGTGAAATGACGAAAATTCAAAAAGCTAGCTTAAATTCTATAAACTGTAACCTTAAATCCTAACGATTTTCATGACGCCAAAAGGTTACCAGATTTGGCGCGATTTCGTTTCATTTGCCGATTGGCCCGCTGCAGTTTAGCCTAAATGTTAAATATCTGGTTGTAATGAAACTTTTCCACCAAAAAACATTCTTAATAAAGTTTGAAAGAAAAACATAAAAGCAGTACCTTAAATGTGGGGAGTACAGAGGTTGTTTACACATTTTTTTTAGACAATTTTGCTTTGCTGTTAAAAAAAAAAAATCTGCTTGGAATTCTTTTTTAACTGCAGCTATAAAAAAAAATCTGCTTGGAATTCTTTTTTAACTGCAGCTATATTTTTGAAAGTATAAATTACCATCTCCCACCTGACAGTTTTGTTTTCATGCAAAATGTTGCTTTTAAAGAAGCAGTGGTTTGAAGACCATGTTTATGTACTTTACGAAGAAAATTACTCATATCTAGCTATTAAAAAACACTGCTAAAGCCATGATAGGTAATGTTGTCGGCAACAAAGGAAAAATACGTCAAAGTTTAGCTGTAAGTAGAAAAATTGTTCCAAATACACATCCAAGGAAAAAATGGAATGTATCAAATGGTGCAAAAATCTTTAATGTTACAAGAAAATCTGCCAAGTCATAGTACAGTTTCGAAATCATCAAAATGTTCAGTGTTAACCATCATCAAAATGTTCAGTGTTAACCATAAACAAAACGATTAACGCTGATTTGAATTTTAAAAAGAAGAGAAGACATAATGTGAATCCTCTTTCTCCATCACATATCACACAAAACAGAACACGGTGCACAATTCTTTATGAGAAACATTTATCGTGGCAAAAATAGAAAAATATCACAATAGACAAACGTTGGATGTACTTACATAACTGGAATAAAAAGAACTCAATTTATTATCATTGAAGAAGAGAAAAAAAAAATCTTAAAACATGGTTCAAGGAATGTAATGATAGTTTTTCTAAGGCATTCATGATTGTTGATGTTTTTTCACATAACGACAAATTAAAAATAAAACAAGTGGAGGAAAATGTTAAGATCAATTCCGCATACTATCAAAAATATATTTCATACCCAAATTTCAAATATGAAATAAAACTTTTCTTTACACACAATGTGATTGGTTGAACTGCATCAAGACAAAGCAAGCAGAGACATGTTAAAATCATTGATTCATTTATTCAATCACGTCCACTTCCCAGAAAAAAAGGGAGCAAGAAATGAGTATCAAAGCTATACTCTTCACTCATATCCCTATTACATCTCCTGGACTAACACCACTGTATTTTTCCACTTTTGGAATAAAAAACGGGTTGTCCAAACGTCGACCTACATCCTCCTTAGACTTTGGAAAGCTCTTCGAGAGCAATTGGGTAAAATACCTTTTGTGATAATACAAAAGGCTTTATTATCTTGGAAATTACTGTTTATTTAGATAGTTAAGAATAAGGGTTATCAAATAGAACTTAAAATATAAAAATTTCAGGTAAAATATTTCTTCAATTACCATGAAAATCATATTAAAAATTTACAATTTCTGTAACCACCACCCGAATCTATGATTTTCTGCCAACGTTTTGGTAGTTTTTCAAAGCCTTCGGCCCAGAAGGAGCAATATCGGAGCTATTTGATGGGTGTATCAAAAGATCCCATTTGAGTCCCATCAGTGAATGTAGACACATGTGGTCTTGCATTACCTTAATGAAACATTACCTTTTCATGTCGGAACTCAGTTCAATGTTTTTTCCTTTATAGCAGCATCAACACAGACTAACATCTCATTCTACACCTTACTGTCAAGGGTTTTACCATTTCCCAAACACCCTTTGTGGATAATACCACAGCAATCCCACCAGATACAAAGCATGATCTTTTTGTTAGTCAAGTTGCACTTTGTTATAATGTCGAAGTGTTCACTAGACGCAGACCATCTTCTTTTTTCAACCTGTGTTGTTGAAGTAAATCCATGTTTTATCACAAGTGAGGATACAGACCGGAATTTTGCCCTTGCATTGAAATTCAAGCAGATTAGTGCAGGCCCAAACACGTCCGTCCTTGTCTGCTTGAGTCAGCTCATGCTACACCCAGTAACTGAACTTCTATGTCAAGTTTATGAGACACACAGCACTACTAATAGACATGGCTCTAGCATCTAACTCTTCAGCACGCTCTCGTATGGTTGCATATTGATCTTCTTCCAAAGTTCTCACAGGTGGCATCACAGGCTCAACATCAATAGGTCGGCCAGAGCATTCTGCTTCTTGAATGTCATAATTCTTGTTTTTTAACTTTTGGAACCAAACTTTCACAGTGTCATATGTTATAGCATTAGTACCCAAAGCTGACACAATTTAGTGACATTTTGTAGCCAATTTTTTGTAACAGAACTGGAAGTAAACAATGGCTCTAATCTAGCAGCATGATAGTTCAATTTCAGACACCCTGTACATAATGATAACCACATTTTTTTACAAATGTCACAACACAGTGCAAATGCAAATCTCTTTCTTTCAAATACCAAAAATCATTTGACAGAATTTGATTGAACACGCCAATGAAAACTGTTTGCGCATACGATATTTGAGTTGGCGGGAAACTTTCATTAAAACCTGATATTATATTAAGAGTCCTGTTATTGAGCTTAGATTATTAAGAAAGATAGTGCTGAACATGCAGCAGCATATTATAGTTTCAACATAAGCATTTAATTGCAACAGTCCATGGTGCAAATTATAACTTTTCAGAATTATTGAATGGCTGTTATACTGGGAAGGTAAGATTTCAATAAACAATGGGAAAAATGGAGAAAATATCTGCTTACAATAAGAAAAGAAAAAACTCCTAAAAGATATTGCAATGCTGTTATACAGCAACATGGTCAACATTGGAAGCATTCAAAATGGCAAATCGTTTGAGGTCATAAAGTGAATCAAGGTGGCATTCTTGTGTATTATTATTTTTCAATTTGAAATCTTGATCATTCAAATGGCAATATATCATCTTCCCTTGCCAAAATATTGTCATCACATGGCACAATAGAACATGCAGGCATTTTTCTTCCTTCCAGATGTACATACATACGAATTTTAACAGAAATTTAATAAATTTTGCTCTTTTGGTTTACATGATTAAATACATCACGTGTATTTATGAATATGCGCAAAAACAGATTCACTAGAAATTTAAGTAGCACCAATTTAACTCCCAGCAAATTTGCTTTATCTTAATGACATGTTTTATTATACTATTTTTGTAGCCAGAACTAGGCAGACTTAAAATTTTAATTAATACTGCGATCTGTGCATAATATCGCTACCCATACAAAACCACAAACAGTGAAAAGAATGCTAAAATTCACTGAAGATTAAAGATTAGATAGCCATTATAGAAATATAGTTTTCTTACCTCCGTTAAATTAAGCATCACAGATAATTACAATAAACTGTTTGTAACTGCACTTCGTAAAAAGATCATTGAACTTAAGCTTCGTAAGATTAATTATACGTACAATACAGAACTCCATAAAATTTAAACAAATCGGTACGCAACAGACGGTTCAGTTATGTTTTTTCGCTACAAACATTTTTAAAAATAACAAATTATTTTTATAAGCTGACTTACTTTGCACAGTTGTTGACCTTGAGATAATTCTTCGAAAGGATGACGGCTATTGCACTTGGTACAAGCGAAGAGAGCAGCCATTATTAATGATACTTCTTTTATAAACGAAGTCAATAAAAATGAAATAATACTAAACTTTACACAATCATATATTTGATATTAAAACTTGATTTAGGTAGCGCAAGTTTCTTCAGCAAAACAACTCATCACAACACAAAGACCCAAAGCTTGGTCTATACACAACCATAAAGTTGTAGTGATAGTATTGGCCTTACAATGGAAACGGTTGATTGGCTAATTAGGAAACGGAAATAAAAGTTTATTTGCTAGACAACATATGATATGCGCGAGAAGTAACTCTTTCTTTATTTACTCGATCTGGCTATCTCAAAAGTAAATTTCATTTTTTAATGATGAACCATGAAGCTAGAATTCAAATTTAATTACATTAAAAATATCATAAATGTCGTAATATGGCAATCTAATAATCATGACACCGTTTTCAATAAATATATCACAAGAAAATTTGGAGTAAAAAAGTTGATAAACAAAGATGTAAATTTTAATTTGCTCTGCATGCAATGATATTTGCTGAATTAACTAAACTAGTGCATGCACTTAATATTTATTTGACTTGAAATTTCTGTAAGAAGTATCTGAAGAAAACTGTTCTCAATCTGCATGTTAATATTAGAAGATTTAAAACTAACAGTAACGTTATGATGTGCTTTTGCTGCCAGAAATCTGATCTCCTTATTGATCTATTCATATACCTCATTTGTTAACCAAGTGAATGAACTTCTTACCACTTTCCATGATTTGATGATCTTAATATCCTGTCGCTTTTGGAAAAGCAATGATTATTTACTGTCAGCTAACTGTGCTGAGTTATATTATGTGGCAATTAAAAAAACTGTTCATAATATTAATAAAATAAATAATTTATTTACAAAAATGCAGGTTCTTGTATCCGCAAAAACTAAATCGGGACAAATTGGCGATATTTGGGTAAATTTTCACTAGTGTAGCATCGATAAAGTACAAGTTCTAGTAGCACAGAGTTAAAACATCTTCATTTGAATATCATATGCGATTGATATTCATTAGGACTGATGAGAGGAAGCTATTCAGTGGTAGGAACAAGAAGGCAGTCTTAAGAATAACGTGACTCGTTTCCATCGGTTTGTCATGTGTTGGAAATCAGCCTCACCGCCACTTCATTTGAAGTGAAGTGAAGTGAAGTGAAGTGAAGAAGTGACTTTTATTTCCGAACCACGGAGTATAATGACATTATATTTCCGAACTGAAACTAACTCAGTTTTTGTTCAGCCAGGTTCTTTGGCTTAAGGTTACCAGAATAAATTTTAGAGCCAAGTGCATTGTTCAAGACCAGCCAAGGATTTGTTCCAGTTGTGTTTGTTCAGTTCGTTCGTTGACAAGCGTCTACGGAGACAAGGCAACTTTTGGGATCATGATCTGATCCTCTGATGCGCATCTCAGTTTGCGCATATGCTGCGGCGCTGTTCGGGAAATCTGTTTATTTACATGAAGTGCCGTATGGTTTGGAAATTTGTGTCATGTGTCGAGAATAATGCATTTGTATTATATATTTGTTTTAAATCTGTATATGTTCTACAGTTGAATGAATAAATCGGTGTTTGTTAAAAAAATAATTTATGCTTGTAGATAAAAAAATAAAATTTTTGCCAATACAAGTTATCAAGTAGTGTATTTTTTCATTAGAAAAAAGTTTATTTCTTTTAGATTATGCATTAAATTAATTATGTGCAATAAATAATAATGAAATATTACCTATGACTGTTGTTAATTAAGCACACCTATCTTCTGTAAATTATTGTTAGGACATGTGCAAACAGTGAGGAAATACGCTACTTTAATTCTTAGCAGGTAATTACAGGACCATGACAGAGAGTGCCAATTCTTTGTCCCTGAAATTTCTTTATTGCAATTATACTAAGCTTATGCATAAAGGGGTATCAAAAAGCTTATTTACGACACAATTGAGCACATTCTGATGCATCAGCTATGTGATAAGTCGAGCATTTGGTGTTGCAACTGGCATCTCAACAATGAACTAGTGACATTTCATCCTCTGTACAAGAGTAATGAAGTGCACTGTTTTTCCATATATTGTAGCTATACTGTATTTTAATTAAATCAGTAAATTGTTCATGTGAGACAAATGCATTAAATTGTTGCATTTTAATGCATATAAAATATTGATATTAATATGCATTAAATTGTAGTGTGAAATATATATATATATTAACATTATTATTGTATGAAAACAGAAAAAGTAAATATCCTCGAAAACACTGTCATTAATATGATTCCGTTAGAGTGGTGTCAGTTAAAAATGAGAAGAAAACGATGCTACAACATGCCAAATATCTTGGATCAAGAATTTAATATTTGAAATATCATTACTCTTTTTTTTTTCCATTTGTTTTAGTACCATAGATTATACAGTTTGGCAATTGCCTAATGATGAAGAGGTTGTCATAAGATTCTTTCAGGACAAAGGAATAATTCATAGCAATAGACTTTGTTGTCAAAATTATCCAATGAAATTTACTTTTAACTCGGCTCCTATACGGCATTGTTATGCATGTTCTTGCTGTGAAAAAAGAAGGGGGGAATTGAATTTTACTAACTTCAGTTAGAAATCAGCCATACTACGACAACAGATTGGAATAGCTACTTTAAAGGTCTTTATACAAAAAGAAAAAAAAACATTGAACGTGTTCTAAAGGTGCAATGGGTATTCGAGTTCTATGCTGGTAAAGCAAAGAATTTTTTCTGGCTGCTGTTCCTGATCGTCGTGCTACAACAATGACTGCTATTCAGAAAAACGTCGTGGAATAGTAGCATTATATTTTCAGACTGCTGCAAAGGATATAAGAAAGAGGAATTAAAAAATGCTGGGTATGAACATTTTACTGGAATTACAGTTAAAATTTTGTGAACCCCAAAACTGGATGCCATATCCAAACCGTGGAACGATTTGTAGAGCAGTGCTAAACGGAAAAATATATGTCAGCTGTGCACTGCTCACAGCCATATTTGATAGAATTTATGTGATGTTGGTTATATTCAAACTGAATTTTTTTCCTTAATAATTCAACGAGATTTGTAATTTTATGCCACCTGTTAGGTTGAATTTAGTTTTGTTTTTTTATTTATGTGTAGAATGTTGTAGATTAAAAAATTAAATCTATTTAGGTATTAAGAAATTTAAAAAAGTTTCCTTTTGATGGAACTTTTTTTTTGTCTTTTGAATTCTCGGCACATTTTTAACTGATGCCGCTTAACATTATGTTACTTTTTGAAAAAAAACCTTTAGACATTCATTTTCATCATGTTATTCTCAATATATTTACAATATCAAGCTATGTAGGTAAAATACCTAGGTATTATTTGTGATAATGTATCATTTTAAAAAAAGTTATATGTCAAAGACAAAGAAATTGTAAGAATTCTTTCTGTAACGAAACATAATTCACTACTCAGCATTAAAATAAAGAGGATTATCAATCCGTGAATAACATGTTATGTTTTTATGTATATCACCTTACTGGATGACTGCTATCAATGAATCGACTGTGTAACAGCTGAAGAACAAGGTGCTCAGAATTATCATTAATGCTGTGTGTTTTGTCTTAAAAATTATACATCTACCTGGATTTAAAAATTAAATTAATAGACCATGAGGCTTAAATAGAATAGAAGTATCTAATTTTTCAAGAACAGTAAAAGCCACAGCTGCAGTGTACTTGATAACTCAGATGTCTGTGATTTTATCATTGAGCAGACTTTTAAATGGCTGAGGATTATACAACGTAAGATTAAACGGTAGACTTGAGTTAGCAAATTTGAAACATTTTTATTGCTACTTGTAAAGTCTATAATAAAGATATTATTAAAGACCACTTCAGGTAGAATGTTAGCTATAACATTTCTACCTGAACTACCTACAATACTTCAATCTTGCATGTATTTTCACTTACTGTCTCGACGGGGTGTTTTTTGTTTACATCCAGCGCTTTGATAGTGTTTCCACACACGACACTTCCACATAAAAGAATCATTCATTGTTGGATGTATAATAGCAATTTGTATAGTTTAGTGGCATTTATGTAAAAATCATATCTTGGTTATTTTCCCGATAACTTGCAACAGTGATTTTGATTATAAATTTGTTTTATAAAATTCTAAGCTACTGGACAACAAAAATGTAGATTTTAGCAAGATGTTTATGTTATGTGTAAAGAATGAAAAATACCTTAAGGTATTTTTTAAATGTCAAAATATCGCAAAAATACCTGTTTCCTTACCATTAAGTAGTGTAAGCATGAAAATTTGTATAATTTATATATTTTTAATTATTTGTATAATGTATTGTGAATTTAGATCAATTAGTTGTTTTAATTGTTTTAAAAAAAATGAAGTAATATTATGCAAAGTAAGGTAATCAAGATTGTGATCCGATGACAATGAGGTTAATGTTTAAATGTGAAATGGAAAGTTGTTATTATATTATCAGAGAACTATTAAACTGGGCTTAATCGCTAAGGAAGGTATTGAATGCTCCACAAAAATATGGGTACTAGAAAATTTGAATTTGATAGTGAATGTATCCAAACTCATGTTTTGAGTCAAAAGTGTGAAACTTGATGGCTAAGTTTAAATATAAAATTATGGATGTTTCAATACTTGTAATTAGGCACATAGGTCATGTTAAGATTTTTAAATAAGGTAAGGCATGCAAGAGGTAAAGGTAGAGATGCCTTTGTGGAGGAATTTTGAAGCAAAACTGACCTTTGAGTACATATTAAAAATAATGCATCAAATTTTCATTCAATTTATACATATTTCCTACATAAAAAATCTGATATATGTTAAGTTACTGTTAATTATTTTACTAAAAAAATATAGTGAATACACAGAAATTGAGAACTTGCACATTCCAAAAATGAAAAATATTAAGTACATGAGTATACATATATATCCTTGTCAAAAACTTGTATTTGTTTGCCTTTAACAAAATAGATAAATATTTCTTAAATTATTTATAAATGCATTTGGGAATGAAGGATTTATTCATTCATAAACTCCTGTGAATGTTACTGTGAAGAAATCTCGTTATTAAATATTTCTAAATTTTTAATGATTATAAATATTATCTAAATATATAATAACCTTAACATTTAATTGTAAACATAAATTGAAATTCTGTTGACGAATATATTTATAAACCTATTTAAGCAAGAATTGTTCATACTGGAAAGCAATCTGTTAAAAAGTGCTGTAAAACACAGGTCTACGAGATGTGTACTTAATTTTATTAATCAAATTCCTGCCCACTGACCATCAAGTCGTTAGGTAACAAGCTCTCCAGTACTTTTTTACAGTACAGTCCAAACTCTTGCAGAGCACACTCCAGATGAGCAGCGTCCATGACTTGTCCAGAATCACATAAAGGTGAAGCA